>VDFB02302540.1:0-27949 GCA_007258455.2 Sequoia sempervirens | reverse complement strand
ATAAGTATTCACATGAATCCTTCTACAGAGAGACTTCATCAACATCTACAATGGCAGCCTGTTGCTTAGGCCTGGTTGGACATTCTTTAGCAAAGTGACCATACTTGTCACATCTAAAGCATTGGACTTTAGAGAGGTCCCTCTTCTTCTTGAATGCGGGAGCACCATCAGCTCCTTTATCTCTATTCCTCTTGAAATATCCTTTCTTCCCATCTTTGCCTTTCTTCTTCGAGGATTGAGAGGCGAGAACATGAATGTCTTCATTAGTAGAGCTTTGACCAATTCCTCTAGCAGCCAATCTAGACTGCTCTTGAATGCAATCCGCCCTCAATCGATCAAACTTGGGAAGCTTCGATCTTGCATTGATTCCTTGAATGTAGGATTCCCAAGATGAAGGTAGACCATTAAGAGCAAGCATGGTCAAGTCCTTGTCATCTATCACATGACCAATTGTAGAGAGTTGAGCTCTCAACTCCGAAATCTTCATGAAGTAAGCAATAACCGTTTCTCCTTTTGCCATCTTCACATGATGGAGTTGTTGCTTCAGTGCAAGAGCTCGATTGGTGTTGTTGATTTCGTACATCTCCTCTGAGGTTTTGAACATCTCTCTTGCCGTCTTCAACTTGGAGACAATAGGAACAATATGATCCTTCATGGAATCAACTAACGTCTTCTTCGCCTTGATATCTTTCTTCCTCCATTGAACTTTCTCTTCCTCATCCGTAGGTTCGGGGACTTTATTCTCCACGAACTCAGCCAATTCGTTTTCTTTTAAGGTAAGCATAATTCTGAACCTCCATGATGTGAAATTTGATGCTCCCTCGAGTCTATCCTCAATCTTAAGACTGGTCACCATCTTGACGAAGAGATAGAAGTAATCAACAATGAGAAAGAGAATAAAGAGTATCGCTGTAATAAGAAATCTGATTACGATATAATTCATACCCGCTTTGATACCATGTTAGTTTTATGATTAGATGTAATGCACAGAAAATTAATTCAAAATCAACACAATGACACAGCAGATACCCTGGGAAAACCCTCCTCTTGAGGGAGAAAAACCCAGCAACAATATATCACTTATATATTGAATTTCAACAACAATGATCTCCTTACAAGAGGCCGATATGAAGGCCTAAATATAAGCACCAAAGAATGACGCAACACAGAAACACAATGAAGTAATTTGCTGATGACATCTCCGCCTTCTACTATGTCGATCTGCCTTGATGAAGAACTCGCACTTGAGATGAAGAATGAACTAATTCGATGATGAACAATGAGACTCCACCAAGTATATATACAATATAATAGAAGGAGACGTGACCTTTCAAAACATAAGTTGGCCCAGCATAGAAGGATGCGCTTCTCCAAATGAAATCGCGTCCATGCAAGAGGTCGGCCCCATTAGCAAATCGTGCCTCTTCATTAATTCGTGCCATTACAATAATTAAATGTGGTAACCAATGATTGTGTCTCTTCAATAAATCAATATCATATAAATTAGATAGCCACAGGCTATTATTTAATTTATTATCATGTCATAAGGGGATCGGCTGGAAGTGGAGACCGACGCTGCAAACATCAACAAAGCCCTCCCAAGCAGCAACTATTCATCCACAAATTGAGAATGGTTGAGCTCTGTACCACCATCAAAGGTGGGCATACCCAGCAACGATCTCTACATGCTCTCTTGCTCAAGTTTCCTGCAGAGAAGTTCAACAATGAGATATACAAGAAAGAGGAAAGTGGGCAACTCTGCCTCAAGCCTCTAGAGAGTTTGAAGAAAGAGGTGGGACTACCGTTGAGTAAAGGAGCAATTCAAGGATTGCTTTGATCCATTCCACCATGTTCTCTCTGAAGCCCATTTTATACAAAGTTTGGAAGATCACCTGGTGGCTGATTCTGTTAAATGCATTGGCCCTATCAAGATTAATGGCCATGACATTTTTATTATAATGCTTGCTTGAATGAATGGCTTCTTGCATGAGAATGATTCCTTCATAAATATGCCATTGAGAGACAAAACACGCTTGCTCTTTCAATATTATGTTGTGACCATTTTTTCTATTCTCTTGGAAATAAGTTAATAACTTACTTTGTAATGATTTTATAAGAAGTGTTGCATAGTAAGATAGGCCTGAATCTCCCCAATCTTTCAGCTTGAGCCACCTTTGGCACTAAAGCCAATAAGGAAGAGTTAATTCCACCATGAAGTTTCTTCTTTTTTTCTAGAGTCTTCAACCATATAGAGAAGGTCATCTTTAATTAAATCCCGGAAGTCTTGGTGGAAATTTGCATTGAATCCATCTGGCCCATGGGCTTTGTACCACTTCAAATTGAAAACCATGTGCTGAAGCTCCTCAATTGTCATGGCTGAAACACAATTACCATTTTGCTTTTTTGTGACCATGGAGCAAATGTTTGGGAGTAACTTGGTCAACGGAGGAGGTCTATTTGGATGTTCTTCATGGAAAAGAAGCTGAAAATGGCTAAAAACTCTGGATTTTATTTCATGGACAAATTCTAAAACTTGTCCCTCTAAAGAAAGAAGTTTTGTGATTGAGTTAAAGTTTCTTCTTTGGAGAGTCTATGTGTAAAAATGTATTGTGTTATGATCTCCTTCCAAAAGCCAAGTCATATGAGACTTCAACCACCAAGAAGCCCCTTCCTAATTTAAGGATGTTAACAAAGAATTGGTGCAGCTAGTTTGTTGCTCAATAGGAGCATTCACTGGACCCTCAACTTCTATCCTTTCTTGAAGATCCTCCAATTGTCTTTTTAGAGCAGCTGAGTTTTGAATTTCAATGTTCTCGTGAATCTAATTTTTGATACTGGTTCTTATGTTCCAAATTTTACTAACCCATTGCAGTCCATGAAAAGTAAGTGGAGCAGAGCTGAGCCAAGCCTACTTGACCATTTGGTTGAACCCTTCTATAGAAGCCAATGTGAAGAGTATTTGAATGGGATAGGGCCCCAATTAGTTCTTTTCTTGAGACAAAGGCTAATTGGCTCATGATCAGAGATGGGGTTTCGGAGTGTTTCTGAGTGGGCCTATGAGAAATTCTCAATCAATTCCCTCAAGACAATAAATCCATCCAACCTTGCAGTGATGTAATTAGAGACAGCTCTTTTGTTAGACCAAGTGTATTTGCCTTCACTAGGCTTGAGTTCTTCCAAATAAAAAAGACAGATAATTTCTTCCACATCTTCTCTGTCTGTTCCTCACAGGGAGATCTTCTCTTGTCTCATTTAATTAAGGACCAAATTCAGATCCCCCAAGGATCTGGTTTATAGGCTTAGCAAGGCTCACATTTTCTTTGATAGAACTCCAGCAATTATTCTTGTCATTTGGGTGATTGGAAGAATGGAAAGTTGTAATAGTGACCAGTGAATTAGAAGGCTTTGTGTCTCAAATAAATACTGATCCAACTAGCATGTGTAAAGGACTCCTCTAAGAGAAAATCAGCTTACCATCTAATTAGGATACCTTGCAAATCTCCTCTAGAAGAAGAGGCTATGCTATCACTGTCTGGTCACAGTTTATTCAAATTAGACTTTGCAGAAAAACTATCTACCTTAGTTTCTTGTATTATGAGAATATTGGGCTTCTCACTGTTCAAGATATTTTTTAAGTACATTCTTTTATGTTTATCACCTAGACCTCTGATATTCCAAGAGAAAGCTTTCATTACTTACCTTTTTTGGGTTTGGTTTTTACTGTTGAGCCCAGTGTTGCTTGCTTTGTAGCTGCAATATTTTCAGCTGCCTCCTTTGCTCTGACCTTAATATTTTTGTTTCTGCCCCTTCCTGATTGGGCTTTTTAACTGGAAGAAGTGTAAAATGGAATCTCATCTTCTTCCATTTCCTTTTCATCTTCTTGGAGTTGGATGGTTCTCACTTGAGGGGCCATCACTGTCTCATTCATTTGTTCCTGTATTGCCTCTTCCTTTGCTGCCATTTATTAGCATTGTCTTCTTTCGCTAAGACCTTGAAATGATTGGAAGTAGAATTCTCTTGTTGGAAGGCCTTGATTTTGTAACATACTTTTGATTTTTGGGTTTAATTTGTTGGAACCCCTCATTCAGAGCTTCCAATGTCTTTGTGGCCCTTGGCCACTTAGCAGTTAGGCCAATCTCTTTGGAAGTGGCTGTCTTCATGACACAAACTGCATTTAAATAGGATCTGCTCATAGTCCAACTTTTAGTAAAAGTCATGTCATTTAATTTTAAGTTTATGGCTTCCAGTAGACCTTTTGCCAAATCTACTTCCACATAGATTTGAACTACCTAATAGTTTTTCTCTAGAGGTTCAGCCCAAGTCTTGAACATTCCAATTGTATTTCCAATGGCTTTAAGACCTTCTGCATGCCAAAGGATCAAAGGTAGAAAGGGCAACCTGACTTAGATAGGAACCTTTGATGAAGTTTCTTCCAAGGGTGATATGTTTGGATTTCAGTTGTTAAGTTAAAGGTCACGTGGACCCAAAAACCATTGTCCACTTTTGAAAATCGGATCTTTATCCCCTTTCTCGGAGAAGGTTGCCACAAAAAGCCCTCTCCCACAACAATTTCCACTAAGCTACATATCCTTGGATGACATTCTTTGTTGATCCATTGCTCCAAATGCTTGGGGGATGGCCATGCAATAGTGAACTTCCCAACCAGCTCTAGTTTTGAGAGATTGATTAGAAGATCTGCTGTATGATTCCTAGAAATTTCAATTGTAGTGACCTCCTCCCATTGTTGGACAATTTGCAAATCTACCCTTTCCTTTACAAGTTTTTGAGAGGCCTCAGCATCCAAAATGATTTGCTTTGGTAGGGACATTTTGGAACCATTAGGAAGGCTATGGGAGACAACATCCTTGAAAGAGTAAGAACATATGCTTGGTTTGAATGCCTTGTTTGTGTTTGGGATGTTTTGATCACATTTCCTATGGCTTTCCAGGGCAGTTTTCCTAGTTGACATTACTAGTCTTAGTAGTTTGAAAGATTGGAAACATAATTAAATGAGAATTGAATAGAAATGAAGGATTTTCATGGTTTCATGTAGTTTCAACAGCCTAGGTTAGGAATATTGATTAGATTTCAATTCTGCAATGTAATAAACAGTTTGAGCCGTATGCCGCTCTACAAAGAAGTAGAAGTGCAGTGGATTCTCCTTTTAATCCTAGAGTGAGAATGAGCTTTCCAAGTGCTATGATTCAGATAAGTATTGAACTTATTAAAAGATACTTTAATTATGAATAAGATGGAGCTGATTCAATTAAATTCTCTATCAGTATGGTAGAGATACAAAGTTTGATGCATTTTTAGTATAGTACGGTTTTTGTCATTAGTGTTGGATGCAAACCGTACTTTGGTTAGCCAATTGTTTTTATCTCCACCAATCTTGAAAATTTACTAGATCCTCATGATGTTAAAAATGTAAAACATCTCTCCAGGAGTAGTTTATTTTTATTTTTAAATCTGATGAATTTGAATATAGAATTATACATTTAGTTTTTAACTTTTTTTTCGTGTTTGCAAGGATGTTGCAGCTGCAGGAGGCTCAAAAGAGGTTATCTGATGCTGAAGTAATTCTATCACAGATACAACATAAACGTGAAGCAACAATTGAGGATGCATTAATTACTTACTGTAGCAAATCTAAAGTTAAAAAGGAGGGCAATTCTCAAAGCCCTCAATCTGAACAGGATAGTTATGGAAAAGAATGGCAATCTAAGCCTAAGCTAGTTGTCCCAGCAATCAAAAAAATAGAAGAAGCAATGAGGTCTACAGATGTTACCAAGACAAGATCAACACCAGGTGTAATAAAACTTATTTCAAGGGATGGACAATTTGAATCCTCTGGAATTAAATCTAAGTCAGGGGGATATATATCTGCATCCGAAGTTGAACTTGTGAATCTTTCAGACAACAAAGATTCAGAAGAGGAGATACCAAAGCAGAAGTCAGGTATTCTGTATTTTCAACGTTGGACTTTAGCTGGATACTTCTTAAAATATTCCACTAAGTGAAGTGCCATTATATCCATCTGTGATATGAAGCGAATGGTTTTGCTTTCCCATTTTACCTAGCGCTTGTATAAAAGAAATCCTTAGTCTTTCCTGTTGACATTCGGTTTTAGCTTCTATGGAAATATAGAGTATTTTAATATTGTGTTACATACGGATATCATAATCAAACACCCATTTTGTGTACATCTTATGTCTTTGTATTCTTCCTCTTCAAAACTATTTGTGGAATATGTGTTGGTTATAGTCATTTCCAAAATAAGATTTGCAATAAAAGTTATCACGTTAGGGACCCTAGTATATGAGGGGGAGTCTCTGTTTGTGCTGGGGCTTTCCTTAAACATATATTGTTTAAGACAAGTCTGCCACTGTTATGATCCATAGATGGCTATTTAAATCAGACATTATAACTCATGTGAATTACAGATGACTAGAAATGGTTATTTCTAAGCTAAGAGAAAATAGGTTTTATATTTGTCTTCAAATTCATAATCATTTAATTTGTATGAAGATAAGTTGCAGATTTTTAATCTTTGTTATCACGAAGACAGGCATATGCTATGTTGACACCCAACATGGTATTTGGGCACGACAATATGATCTTCCTAAAATGTAGAGTTATATTTTTTTCTATTTCAAAGTGCTTAGAAACTACAAAGAATTGGGACCATGAGTTGTAGAATGGGAGCTAGTATGTAAACCCAATCTATAAACAATTGTTGTTATTATCAACCATTATCTTTGAAATATGTACTATTTATGTTTTCTTAGTGTAAAAATGTCTCATGTTACAATAATTGGTTCAAGTAAAGATATTTGCACTAATCTTGGTATCTATAGCATGTTTATCTCAATTTTGGCCTCGTAATAGTATGATCTCCTAGATAGTATTGTCTCACAATAGATTGATGCATAGTTTGCAAACTCGGACTCGCCGCGGACTTGACAGCCCAAATATATGACTCGGACTCGGGACTCGGCACAGACTTGAGAAAAAAAAACTGTAGTTTTACAAAAAAATAAGAACAAATTAATGCATTTAGAGAACATAAGAGCCTAATTTGATTATCAAACACTCATAATTCAAAGATTAAACATGTCATATGATCATCAAACACTCAATAATTGAAATTTAATCATTCATAGTCATCAAATACTCATAGTTTCAATGTATAACAGCATCATAAGATTATAAATGTTTACATATAATCATGTCAAAAAGAGGAAAACATTAGCAACCTTGAGTGTTAAATGAAACAAAAAGTAAAAAAAACATGGGTTTTTAACCCTTTTTCACTCCTAGCCGCGCAGTGGGTCGGGACTCCTGAGTCCGACCTCAGGACTCCCCTAGGACTCTCCTGGACTCAACTCCCGAGTTCGTGGTGAGTCAACTTGGCTCACCAACGGACTCCCGAGTCCGCCGAGTCTGCGGCGAGTCCTGGAGAGTCTGCGAACTGTGGATTGATGAAATAATTATAAGATAGTTTGGGAATGATGTTTCATAACATTTATTTTCTTTTCTTTATACCACATGTAATGTCCCCTAGTTGGGGTATGCCTGATTTCGCCCAAAAGTAACAATTCAAACAATATAATTTGTTTTACAAATAGTATTCTAAAATTAAATTATATAAAAGTTATCGAACTTAAGAGTAAATGAACAACTAATATAAATAACATCGGCTAATTGGATCTAATCTATTGTTTCATTTCCAATAACCAATCATAGCAAGGATTGGAAAGGAAAGCACGATAGGGCGCTCGGAGACTGTTCATCACAATTAAGCCCAAGAGCGTGGCAATCACTCCTTGGTCCCAAGTGGCAGGAACTCCTGTTACCATCCACATGGGGTGGTCTACTTACATTGTGGAACTGGTCTGCCGTCTCTCCCAATCGTGTTCCCTTGCAAATGCATGCCTGATTGCTTATAGGGAAACTAATAGATTAAATCAATAATTATAAAAGCCTTAAATAGACTAGCAATTCCCATTAGTAACTAGGTTAAAGATACATAAGAGATTATATATATAAAAACATTATACTCCATCATGATGCATACCAATCACTTATTATGTTCAATGGTTGCTACCTTTCTGAATGCAGATGTTTATTTATTTTCTGATCTCCTTCAATCTGCACAAACTCCCCTTTCAAATCCGATTATAACATATTAATATATCTGCTGTTATACTCAGAAATGTGCTCTTAACGGGACTGATTTCTCCTGTTTTCTGCCTTTCTTCTAACACCCATCTCACCTTTATTTTATACCACTCATATGCCTCTTCACCCAAGAGAGGCGATCCTTCACAAGGGGGTCGGCCTCACATTTCAAACACAAATTAATTTACTTTAATATCCCCAAGGTGGCGCTACAAAGTGCAGGTTGGCCAGCATTTAGTACTTATTTAATTTATTTTTAAATACCAATAGGGGTGATTCATAAAGGGTGATGTCTCCTCCTCCAAAGAGGTGCCAAGCAAGGCAAGGGTCGGCCTTATAAAATGGTTCCTTTGGATATTATGGTTTCGTCCAAAGGTACAAGCAATAGCACTGTCATGGAACAAATTCCTCTATAAAATCTTAACAAGGATTTGAAGTAAATCATAAAGTTTAATAAAAATCATTAATATTAAGTTTGGTTTTTTTGCTTATAGAACTTCGCTACAACACTAGGGGACGGTTGGCTGTCCCCGAGACGGTTAGGGGATGTCTGAGACGTCCCCAACGATCCCAAGGATGTTCAGTTGTCCCCTACCCATCCCTTGCCTGTCTCCACGTTCTCAGCAGGTTTCCTGCAATTTTTTTAAAACATGGACAAATAGGGGACGTCTCTACATCCTCAGAATGTCCTTGATATGCGTACACTTGGAAAAACCCAATGGACGCATTCTCAAGGAACATAGGTGAAAACCCTTTGTAATGTCCCCATTTTTGGGTTCTCTTGCATTGCAGTTGGCATTGACCTTGTCAGCGTGTGTGAGCCTTATCAGAGGAATTATTTGAAGTTACCAGTGAGCTCAGATGGTCTAGAGACTTGTATGAGACTTTTTGAAGTTATTTTCAGCTTTTGGTGTGTTCTCCAAGATTCTTGGAGAGTGCGTCTATTTATAGTAAGTTACTTGGTCAAGCTCGATTCTCAATTTTCATCATCGGTATAACTCTTGAGCAGTCAATTTTCTATCCCAATGCTTTTTGACAGTTTTCACAACTTGGGTGCATTAATGGCTTTATTTTAATTATATTACTAAGGTTGCTTAATATTATTTAAATCATTTAAAAAGCACCTTAGTGTTATAGCTCGTTGGAATTGGGATGGAAAAATTTAAATGTTGAGATGCTGATAAAGTGGCTTTATGTGCTGGGAATAATTAAATAAATTAATTTCGGGGATATAAGGCTTATTTAATTAATAAAGCGATTTTATATTGAGTTTTCCGAAAAGTTCTTGGGAAACTTATAAAAGGAGGTATGGAGAGCTCTTTGGGAATATGCAGATTATTTGATTTTCTCTTGTGAAAACCTTGTGGTTTTGTGGGATTGAACTTGGTTCATCTCAGCCTTCTTGAGGACGAAAACCCTCTTGGAGAAGATTAGCCACGGTGGTGAAAGATCTTCCCTTGTAGGCCTACATATTGTTGCTTTACAATTTTACTTGGTATCAATGATCGATGACATTATTGGTAGGGTATAAGGGGACACAATGGTGAGACTGATTCAAAATTATTTTGTATTGTGAACAAAGGGAATAATGTAACTGAGGATTGGCAAAGAGCGCAGGTGAAAAGATAGAGGAATTGTATGTGGCCATTCCTTGTTTGAGTTATCAATGACAGTAACTGCTGATGCTTGTTTAGATTGTCTATTATAAGTTATTAATCTTCAAAGAACATTTGTGAAATGAGGAGCTGACGTTGAAGGTAGAAATTTACTAATATGATTATTTGATCTGCTGGATCCAGTCCTAAAAAATACCTTTGCAGCATTTGGCTAAGACTCATGTTATTGGATTTTGGACATTTTCCTTGCCGATGTAAGATAACTATGAAATCTAAATGGATAATTTAGGGATGTCTCAGTGAATAATCAAAGCTTAAGGCCATATTTTCACTACAAGTTTTCTTGTCTTTACCTTTGCAAAGGACTGGACAAATGTTAGAAGCTTTTCAAAAGCATAAGGACAAATATGTACTCATTTTTCTTCATTAAAGCATATAAATTTTTTGACAGGAATCACATGTCATGGAATAAACCAGATTACAATATAAGAAGCCACTTTCCACATTCACACTCTTGTATATGCAAGTAGAGCTTGGTTTAGCTGCACAAATTAGTTATTTTCATCAAGTTTAGTTGCAATTGACCAACAAATAATCCTAGTGAAGATGCAATTAAGCGTTCAGTTACTGCTCCTAGGTCTAAAGTAGGTGTTTATCCTCAGTATTTGTTCTGTCTATAATGACATGCTAGATGTGCTGCTAGTTTTTGTAACTTTTTTTGTTTACTTAATGCTCTGTTACTATAGTGATTGGAAGATTTGTTCCTAGGCATCTGGAGTTTTGTGGTCATAGGCAGTTTTTTGTATTTTACATGCAAGGGCTCTTCTAATCTTTCTTTCCTTATCAATTCTTGTGACAAGATAATTTTGATAAGCTCTTTTTATATCCTTTTAAAACCCTTGCCTTATTTGTTTTAACATTTTTGACATTTGTTTTCTGGTAATAAATGCTTGGTTAGTGTGTGTATTAAAACGTTTTGATTCACAATGAGTATGGAAGCTTGTTTTATATATTTGCTAAAACTATAATAAGGCAACTTATAGAGATTACAAGTTAATTTTGTTGGATTTCTTGTTTTAATGATTAGTCTGCAAATATTGTTTTTGATTGTGCAGATGATAGAGAGCACGTTGATTTGATTTCAGAAATACGCAGCAGTAAATGTGCATCTACCATTCAATGTTTCCACCCAAGCTATGTTTCTAGTCAACACAAGCGAAAGCTAAGAAGCCTTGTGATAAATCATTCCATCGGTCATCTTTGTGCGACCAGGTGGAGTTCTTGTAGCCTATGAGTAAACTGCAGTTGTAGATCTCTTTAATATTCTTAGATATGTCTCCCCTCTCATGTTATGTTTTCTTTTTCTTGTGATGGGTACTCATGACTCTATGTTATGTTTTTTTGCTACAAAATATATGCCTTTAACTTGCTTTAGATATTAAAAATTAGTTTTTACCCAAATATTGTATGTATGGGAGAGAAAATTATGGGCTTGAATAAGTATTGATTGCAATTCGTTGCTCACTTGGTCATTTCTAAAGGTTCTATAACAAAGACCAAACATTCAAACTTCATCGAGTCACAATGTAGAGTAAGTTTGAAAGTTAGTTTGCGAGTGTAATTGGAATGTTGTAAATTTGAAGGTTAGTTTGTAAGTTGAATTACATTGTTGTGAATTTGAAGACTAGTTTGTATAAAGATTTTTCCTGATCTTTTAAATTAGTGATCACTAGGTCTGTCCAAAGCTTAACAACAGGTTTGACAAGGAAATGACTAACTTTCCTTGCAACTATTCCAAAATACAATTTTATGGTGGTACTTTATATCTATAGTTATAATTGACAACTTTTAGTGGCATTTGACTATTAATTGTTCATTGCATAAAACTAGCCACCATGGGCGATTCTTTTTGAGGCTTGAACAACCAATTGCTGGCTAACAGGTGCCTCAGATTGGTGATTGTGGACCAAAGTTATCAGTTCGGATTCAAGTACATTGGAATGTTTATTATTTTTGGGGATTGAGTTCATTTTTGGTTTGTTTGTACAAAAAGCATATAAAAGTCATAAATATATGCATATTTGCAGCCTATATATTGGAATTAAGTTAGAATACCACGACATCATATAATAAACAAGTACATTATAATATAATATATAATTACGTACTTATATATCATGGCCAAAAAAGCAAGCAGTAAAATATTTTCTCAATGTGACACCCACATTAAATGTTTATTCCAATGTCCATACAACATACAATTGCCCCCAAGAATGCCTAACCCATGTAATACACGTATCCCTAGATGCACCACAATTAAATATTTATTTTTACATACAACATACCTTTCCCAACATTCTCCCACTTATTGTATACATTGCATAAGGAGTCAAAAGTAAACTCAATCATCAAGTGAACAATCTCTATAGACAACATGTAAGATCAAAACATCCATGTGCTCCATCAAGATGCCTACAACAACAACCAAGGTGACCACCATCTCAAACAAGAATGCTTTCTAGCTCTATCATGCCAATACATGAAAGATAGGATATGTTGATGTGATTTTTGTGACCTCACCAACCAGGTAGAACAAAGTTTCCAAATGGATCCCCTATTCTCTCTTGAACAAAGTATTCGACGTGCTAAGATTGCGAGTGAGATCACGCCTTCAACTCCAAGGTTCTTTAAATGCGAATAGGCTCAGTTTGGTTGATGTGTGTATGCTGTGTACTCACGAGGGGACTTACGTAGTTGTTCACAAGACGTGTAGTGATAACCAATGTGTGCTTTTGAAGGGGATTTATGCGCGAATGATTTAGCTTTATGATGCAAGTTTCCTAAAACTAACCAAGATTATACGGAATTGAATGGTTGCGGAGATTTCTAAAATCTAACTTCTAATCTAAATGCAAATGGATATTACGCTCAACCTAAATGAATCTCGACAAACATTGTTTAGCCTCCTGTTGGACAGCGTCAACAAGGTAAGTGCAATCTTCAAAGGGTGAAAATGATGTTCAAATCACGATTCAATAGAGCAACTACCATCACAACGATGCATAACCACCTATGAACCTTGATTGAAGTTAAGTACTGAAAGTCCAGTTGACCACACAAGACGGACTTACCATCAGCAAGAACGTTAGTGGTATGGATAAAAGAAACTCACTTATATTAAGCATAAACATCCATATTTAACTACAAGCATGAAATTAAGTTCCTAATTGAAGTCAAAGGGAATAAGAAACCTCACGAACTATTCCAAACAAAGTTGAAATTCATCATCAATGAAAAGCTTTATTGAGAATAATCTTATGTGACAATCTCTTACAAAATTCTCTAAGGGAGAATTCCCCTTCTTCTTCAACAATGCAAATGAAAAGCTACTCTAACTTAAAAGCTTCTACTCTCTATTCTGCTTCAAGAATTGCTCTCTATTATCTGATTCTATGACTACTAATGTACAAATGAGGGGGACTCCCCCTTATATAGCTGGCCTGTTTGAATTGACGGTCCAGATCAAATTACAATGGAGGGCTCAGATTGAGCCACCTCAGCCCTAGACGAGTTTGCCCTAAAAACCGCCAGAAGGTGGAGGAGTGGCGTCATAAATGCTCCTAAAAATAGCAGATTCCTCCTTTGACCGGTATGAGCAATTAATGCCCACTATCCTTCTAGAAGATTCTCGTCCATGACCCGGATTCCTTTGCTCTTCTCTCTGACCGCGTACGCTATGAATCTCGCCAACACTGCATCGACCTCTTCTTCTGAAATTGATGGAGTGAGATTCAGCTGATATTCTAAGATGGCCACCATCTGTTCATGCCTCTCGCAAGATTTTCCCCATGTTTCGATGGAATCCTGTGTGCTCTGAATGATCGTTGAAAACGTGGAGATGTTTTCAAAATCTAGCTGGGAAAACGTCCTCATTTCTGAAAAGAACGGCTGCAATCTTGCCCTTAATCCTTCTGCATCTATCTCCTCATGTGCGAGCCTTTTTGCAAATACCGACTCCATAGTGTTGAGAATACTCTCACGAATATTCCTCATGGCCTTTCTGATCTTGGAAGACTCTATTGCTGCAGCATCAAAGAAACCCTTCCCTGTGAATGCTGCTGAATGCCATCCACGGAAGTCATATCTGTCACCAGCCTGAATTACCCCTTCGTTCACCAGAGTTTGCGTGGGAACACGCATCAAAACAGCCAGGCGTGGGATAGTATTGTCTTGGAAGATGTGGGTATCTCCCCAAGCCTGCTCAACATCATCTAATCGTGAAAGGATACCGGAAGCATTTTGGAATGCTGAGGCGAGATCTGCCATGAACTTTTCTGCCTCAATGCGTACACCATTCACCCACTTATCTCCTTCTCGCACAGCCCTCTTCACTTCTTCCAAGCCGCTGATCGGCTCACGTGGCACCTCTGGTGGAAGCTCTGCTGCTGGATTACTTTGAGCAACAGGATGTGCGAGATTTTGCACATACTCAATCAACGCTCTGTGCTCCTTCTTCAACCTCTTATATTTTCCTTCTTTCCTTACCAGCCTATCTTTCAATGTCTGAAACGAAGTTTCAGCCTCTTCCACCACTTGTGCTCCTGAAGGGCGTCCCAACTCAACAGTGGTGATTGTGTATTTCTCTGGCATTGCATCACTCAAATCGTGATCTTCTCTCGGGGCAGCGATGTGAAGGCTCCGGGAACCTGCTTCATTGGTTTCTATCCTTGTATACTTTCTCGCCCTCTTCCGCTTTGGCGACTTGCTTGTCCTATTCAAGAGTGCTTCCATCTCAATTGTTAGGCTGGCGTCATCATCTTGGTCCCTTCGAATTGCCTGTGTAAGCCAATTTCGTTGAATATCATAAACAATCAGAGGCTGCTCCTCAGTGGCTTCCACTTCTCGAACTTCTTCCCGAGGGGTGTTTGGTGGAGGCTCGATTATCTCGACCTCTTGATCACTTCCTTCATGTGCCCCAGCATCTTCCTCTCCGAAGGAATAATCAAAGTGGGTGTCCATGTCTGTGTCTTCCCCTTCATCTCGCTTACTAGCAGCTTCGGGATCATTCACACTCTGAGTATCCATCCCTCTTGGCATCGGCTGGTTGATTTCTCCCTCCTCTAGCTCTTCATTCCCTTTTGCTCTTTGACTAGCAAATAATGACAATTCACGTACACTGGAAGCATGAGACACCAACTGAGTTGAGGATGTATCTTCCGATCCCTGAGGTTCTGGCTGAATGGGCTCTGGCTGAACGGGTTCTCTTCTCTTTGGTTCCGGACCTCGTGTGAGCTGCTTCTTCCTTTTTGCTACTACCGGTGGCTTTCCATCACCCATGAGGTCATATGTGAGAGCGACGGACCTCCTCCTCAATCTATTAACACGCTCGTCCACCCAAGCTCTTGTGAATGTCATGACTGGGATAAATAGAGTGTCTAGATCCACAATTTCCGGCTCAGCCCAATCTATAGGTGGTATAGGTGTGTTTTTCACTGCTTCAAAATCTGGATGGGTGATTCTAGTATCTTCCTCCAGTTGATCCGGCACCCTGATCACCTCGCACTCCCTGATTAGCTTTAGAGGCAGCCTTGAGAATGTCCTTCTTCTGATTTCGTCCTCGCCTGCAGCATTTGCCCAAAAGTCCTCCATGTGAGCCTTGTGCTTAAATTCTTCTCCTTGTACTGTTCCAATTATCCCCTTGGGATCAAAATTCTGCCTGCTGGTATAAAGAGTCAGCTTGTAAAACTTTAGCTCATTCTCAGCCTCCTTGGCTGCTTGCAAAGTCGGGCACTCCTCAAGTGAATTTCCCAACACAATGGGAAAATGAAGACCTCCCTTCTTCTTTCGCCTTATAATCTTGTCGTAGGCCACCAACTGCCTAGACAACTCAAGTAGGATCATCCTGTTAGTGGGGTACCTCGGCAGTTTATACACATAGGAATCATACCCTGGCAGCCTCAAGTAGGTGAATTTTGGGAATTGGATAAACCAACACCCGTATTCTTCGATCAATGCCTGTGCCTCCTCGGAGATCCTCTGCTGTAGCCTCTGCTGAAGTGTTCTCGTGATGTACATAGTAAAGGCGTCGTTCACTCTTTGGAAGTCACCAGTGTGAGTGAGATGTAGCTGCCTGCACGACTGGTGGATCTTAAACTGATTGTAGCCGCAGCCAATTGGCTCTTGGTACGCCAATCCCCTATACTTGGTCATTCGAGCCAACATATAGATGACATATGAGCTCATATAAAATGTCTTCGTTCTTCTGAGGTCCCGGAACTGCTCATCGATGTTGTCACTTATCATCTTCGCCCAGTTCACTTGCTCGTTCCCCTCGAGTACTACACTGATGTACAAGAACATCCATGGCTCGAAAATGAAAGACTGTGGGCTACCATTGACCCTGCTGAGCAACATAATAATGTCGCAATATTCCTGCTTCAGCTCTTCTGATATTATTTGCTTCGGTAGCCTAGCAGCCGGTGGCTTTGGCTTGCGCATCCATGTGGTGTTTATTCTCTTCATGCACTTCTCGAAGGTTGTGGCGTACATCTTATCCGCCTTGGCCTTGGACTTATACATCATGTTGTCTGTAGCGAGGATTCCAAATGCCTCGCCAATCGCATCTGGAGCGAGATTAGCCATGATCAAACCACCAGGAGAGGTGATAGTTCGATCCTCAGAATTATAGAAGTTGGCGCACTCCATTATCAACTCAGGACAACGGACCGCCGGTTGGAAGCCTGCTGCATTGTACAACCCACTCTTCACAATATTCTGTGATGCCTCTGTCGGAAGGTTGCCACCTTGCCCGTACATTCGGCGTATGAACGTCTCGAGGTTGAAGGACCCGAGATTGGTATCCGTCAAATTGCCGTACTTTGAGGTGATCTTTGATTCAGGGACGAAGGATTTCTTCAGACCTTTGATGATCGCCTGCCTGGAGGCGTTAGCTTCGTTGTTTGCGGCCCTAGTTCCGGCCTTGCTAGTGCCAGCAGCGTCAGCCATCTGCAAAACAAAAGTGAAAATTACTCCATCAACTTTTAACAATAACAATTACGTGAGGCGGCTGGTGGTTGAGTTGGCTGCGAACATAAATACACGTTAGTAGCGTTAGCATTGAATTTTGACTTCTCAAGATTAAAACTTCAACGCCCAGCAACTCGCAGCCAGAATAAATGACCTAACTCCTCACGAGAGGTCTACTTTATCAATTTCAACTTCGAAAAAGCGTGTTAAATCTCAGCAATATTCAAAATCAGCAATTCCGAATTAAAATCAGCAAGTTTATAAATTATAAATCACCAAGTTCGAAATCAACTCTTCGACAGTTATACGTCAGCAACTTCGAAGAAAATAAATTCGAGAGTTCTTTAAACGTGCAAGTTTAAAATCAGCAAGCTTCGATAAATTAAAATCAGCTTTTCGAAGTTATAAAACAGCAACTTCGAAAAAGCAATCAAAAGCTAACACTTCGAAATTATAAAACAGCAACTTCGAAGTCATTACAAATTAAACCCAATTCGATTTGACATGATTCAAACATTCAGCAACTTCAAACAACTTCGAAAAAATTAACGCTCAATCAACTTCGCATTTAAACAATCTTAGCATTTAAACTCTCAGCAAAAGCATTTCAGCATTTCAACTTTTAACTTCAAAAACAATTTCGACTTTCAGCAAAATAAAAAGCTTTAGCAACTTCGAAGACATACCTCGATAACGTGAAGAAATTAAAAAGCTAAACCCTCTAACTTCGAAGCACTTCGCGATTTGCAAACTCGAATCTCAGCAACTCCAACAATCGAACTTTCAGCAACTTCAATCTCAAACTTCGAACTTTCAGCAACTTCTCGAATTAAATCTCACAACTCAGTTTGCCAGCACAAATCTCAACTTCGAATCTTGTGAGACGATAATGAAAACCTTCGAAGTTTTATAGCAAAAGGCTGGCGCTAATTTTAGCAGATGCCTTTTATTCCTTTCATCATGACTGACGCGTCTGCTAAATTTAAAAGGGAATATTCTCGTCGTCTGGCAGTTATTATGACAATTTGCTATTCGGGGAGATTCTTTCCTCGATTTAAATTTAAAATTCCCTCCCGACTGCCAGTTACCTCCAGTGATTTCGAGAAAATCATTTTTACATCGATTTGAAGTTATCTCGATTAAAATTTTAAAATGGCACTTTTAATTAATTAAAATTTTAATTTAATCGCCATTTTAATTTATTTCTTTCAACGCATTTAAAAATCGACATCGATTGTCAAAATTGGCTAGGCAAAATTTTATTTTCCGTCCGTAATCGACTTCCGAAACAAATTCCCCTCTTTAAATCGTCCGAAATATTAAAATTGCATGGGTCAAAATCGAAGGGGGAATTTAATATTAGACTTAGGAAAATAATTAAATCGATTAATTAATTTCTCCGTCTTGCCTAGAGAAATTTTAATTTCCTCTGATTGCCTTTCGATTTTTTTTTCGTGCTGAGAAAATTTCAAGTGCTCTTGAAGTCAAAATTTTAAAATTTAATTTCCACTTGATTTTTTCTTTTTAAACGCCTTTTTAATTTTATTTATGCTTTTTGAAGAATGAACGCCTCTTTTAATTTATTTCAAAACGCCTTTTGATTTTTATTTTATTATTTTTTTAAAACTTGGGCGCATATGAGGGGGGTCGATGTTTAGTTTCCAGAGAGGGGCGCATTTACCACATGCTACTTTCAATTTACGCCTTAGTGAAATTTTAAGTCCTTCTTTCTGGGCGCAAACAAGACTATCAACTTCCAGTTTTGGGACTTAGTCAAATTTTCGAGATCCTGGTAGAGGCGCAAGTCATCCTGTGAGGTTTCAATTTAACCCTTAGGCGCATTTGGCATACAGAGGTTTCAATTCCAAGACTTAGGCGTTTTTTTTTTTATGTCCTCTCTTTTCTGGGCGCATATTAGATGGTGAGCTTTGGGCGCCTATGATATCTTGTGCTCTCAATTTATAGCTAGCGCGTTGAACTTCAAATCAGAGGAGGGGCGCATATGGCATATGGAGGTTTTACTTTTTGCCAGGCGCATTTGGTCTTCTACTCCAAGCATTTTAACTTAGTCGTTTTCTTGTTTCCTCCTTGAGCTAGGCGCCTATGGAGGTTTACTCTTAGCTTGAGGCGCATTTGATGGGGTAAACTTTCAGCTCCAACACTTGAATATTTTGCAACGCCTTCCTTCTCCAACCAAGGCGCACTTTATGCTAGCAACTTCCAATTTCAAGACTGGGTGTATTCAACTTTCAAAGTTAACTCTTCACCTTCAACATTAGGCGCAAATGGATAGGTCAACATTCATTTTACATCTTAGGCGCATTTAATGCCTTGAACTTTTAGCAGCATCACGGGATACTAAGCTTTCATTTTTGTTTCTGGGCGCATAAGAACCATGTAACTTTCACTTTATGCCAGGCGCAAATGGATGCTGGAGCTTTCACTTTTTAGCACTGAGGCGCATTTGAGTGGTGGAACATTTAATTTGGTCATAGGCGCATTTGAGACCATTAACTTCCATTTCTACCCATGGGCGCAAATGAGAGGGTCTCCGCTTAGTTTCTTGCCTTAGTGAAAATTTTATCTTCAATCTTCTTGGGCGCATTTAGACTACCAAGCATCCACTCTTGACTAGGCGCATTTAAGTGTCCTAACTTTCACTTTAACACACAGGGGCGCATTTTGGACCTCTGACCTTCATTGTTGTCACCCTAGGCGCATATGATGCCTTGAACTTTTAATTTCACCTTGGCTATTTTCAAAACCCCTTCCAGGCGCAAATGGATGCATGAACTTTCACTTTTTGGCTTTGGCGCATTTGGGACCCAGAGGTTTCAATTTCAAACACTTAGCCAATTTTAAGCCATCTCCAGGCGCATTTGACACCTTCCACTTTCAATTTATGCCCTAGTGAAAACTTCAACTTCTCCAGAGAAGGGCGCATATAGCTGGGTCTATGTTCATTTTAAGACACTTAGTGAAATTTTCATCATTCTACAGAGGGGCGCATCCAAGGGGTCAAGCATCAAGTTAGGGGCGCATTTGGCATATCAAGCATCCGCTTGGCACATGGGCGCATTCCACATGGTCAACATCCAATTTTGACTAGGGGGCGCATTTGAGATAGTCAACCTCCATTTTGTGACTAGGCGTATTTAGCATACTAAGCTTTCATTTTTGTCAAGAGGGGCGCTTTTGCAAGGGTCTACATTCAATTCCGACACTTAGAAAAATTTCATCATCCCAACCCTCTTGACCTTGGGCGCATTTGGCAGGGTCTCCGTCGAGTTTCCGACACTTAGCCATTTTTCCGCCTCTGTTCAGCCTTCAAAGTGAGCCTTAATGCTGGATTTGAAATTTTATCCAATTTAGCAAATTTTATGCCTGTTGCCAGATTTGAGTTGATTTTTCCGTGGTCAACCCTAACTCGCCTTGACTTTCTATTTTTAGAAAGTTCCTGAAATTTCGCGCCGTTGACTGGATTCTGACTCCTGATGCCTGATTTTCACTTTGCTTTGAATTTCGACTAACCTTTTCTGTCAGCGCCTGATGTCTGTTTGTACCTGCTATTTTTAGCAACCTGCTAAAAATAGCAACTTCTCAGAAAGTCTTCAAATTTCACGTGCCAGATGCCCGAAACATGGTGATTGCCATCGGATACTGATTCTTCGTGAATGTCAGGTTCCGCCCTTGATTTTAGGAAACCCTAATTAACCTGCTAAAAATAGCAAATGCTTGATTCTTCAATCTCTGTAACTCTGTTTGCTTTGAAATTCGCGCCACGGACTTTTCATCACATGTTCGACCTGTATTTGCTGAGATTTGGTGCTGACCTGCCAATTATAGCCGCTGCTGAGGTGACTTACTATTTATAGTAAGTGTCTGTTTCTGAGACCTTCCTTGCTCCGTTTGCTTGGAAATTTGGACAGTGGGCCCATCGCTGGTGAACTTGCCCGTGTACGCTGACGCCGAGATCAACTTTCTATTTATAGCCTGCGCCGAGAATATCTTACTAAAAATAGCAAGTTCTCGGGTTAACAAAATTTTTGCGATGGGCGCTCGAAGGATCACCCGTCATAGAGATACTTGATTTTGAACACTTTGACCCGACTCCATTTTTAAGCGGTAGGCTTCGAAACCTAATTTATTACGCCATTTCGGATGAGCTCGGATTTGGCGTCGTTTGATTGCATGATGATGGAAACTGCGGTTAAGGCGTCGAAATTTCTTTGCCAAGTAATACGCATAAAATAGAAAGCGGCACGAAAAGTGATCAACCCGGTACAGCCGGGTGATCTTGCATATCATCTTGCCGAAACGAAAAACCGGAAAACCTAGAAAAATCTTCAACATGCAAGCACTGGCTAAAAATAGTAAGTTTCAGAAAAGTGATCAGTTCCATTTGCATGTTACACCATCGCGAAGCTCTTGGAAAACCTAGAAAGAATATGCCGACATGCGCTGAAAAAGTCTGCATGCAAACCCTAATATTGGCCTCAGAAGGCCGAGATCTTTGAAAGTCATCATCATACTCGCATGTCACATCAACTGCGAAGATCTCGAAAAACCCAGGAATCGCCCGGACGTCACGTTGAAAAACTCTGCGTTTAAGCCCTGAAAATTGCCTCCGAAGGCAGAACTGCTAAAAATAGCAAGTTGTCTGTTTTTGCTCAAAATTTGTCAAAAGTGAATCCGAAGTGCTCTGAGTGCAATGAAGTTGCCAAAATGTGAAAAATTTTACAAAAATCAACCCTAAACTGACACTTACTAAAAATAGAATGATGGCAGAATTCAGTGAAAGTTCAGGGGTCGCTTGCTGAAAACATGGTAATAATTCTACTAGGCTCAAAAGCTGACAGACCAACTCAGATTGATCTCAATATGACCTAAAAATGTGAAACCCTAATTTCAGACTTGGTCGAACCTTACGTTGAAGCTTGCTGACGGGAACGTCCCCAGAAAAGCAGAAAGCGGAACAGAAGCAGAACGAGAGAGAGAAAGACAAAAAGCAAAGCCAAAAGACCAGAATGGAGCAAAAATTTATGGGTCCCCATTTCAGATGGGGCGATGTGTGAAAAGGTCACAACATCTGGCGACTCCACGGGAAAGTGTTGAAAAACACTTTAAGAACTGGACCTTGATTAAATCTTCCTCAAACCATCATACAGAAAAGACACTTACTCAAAAGGGGAGAAGAATCCGATATTGGATCAGAACACTTTCATCCAAGACCCTGTGAGTGTGTGCATTCGTTCCATCTCTAAACCATCTCGACTTCCGGAATCGGCCGTCGCAAGTTATATAAATATCTTAACTTCAAAAGCATCCTGGACATTGCCTCGCTGCCAGTCAGGCGTCTATAGCCCCGACGAGGTTGTCGCTACAATTCTCACGAATATTGCTCCACTGTCGGTCAGGCGTCCATAGCCCCGGTGGAGTTACTCGTATGTTCCCAAAACCAACATTTCATAATTTTCATTTTTCATTTTCTCATTTTTTTTGCTTTTTTCGTATAATTCTTTTGAGCACATTTTCTTTTCTCCGTCTGATTTCCCCGTCAATTCCTCGATTGGCTGGCAGGCAATGAAGCCTCCAATGGGTTTGAGAATTGTAGTGGCGCTGAAGCAAGACGTAAAGTTTTCACCTGCTAAGGCCTTTCCCAAGGAACCAAAATTACTTAGAATGGAGATAGGTAAAGTATTTAGGATCTTCAGACTCATGTGTTGAGATACAATAACGGGTTAACCTCCCAAGACGAGTTTAATCCAAACCGGATGATGACAAGAGGAAAACAACCTTAGTCCTTTTTCGAAATTTTGCATATCCCAGCGGAAAGAAATCATATTGTGAAAGTTAAAACCATCATCGCCTCCTCCGCAACGGGAAACCCTAAAATTCTTGCCCATTCCAAACCAAAACCACTTGAGCGGACAACTCAAGGGAAACAACGCCAAACCAAAAACCCAGAGGGCAACAAACCAAAACCAAAACAAAGGAAAACCGAAAAGCAACGGAAAGCAAACCTAACCTAATATGTTACAAAGAAGGCTCTCAGAGAGAACCTAAGGCTGGAAATAATGCTTGAGGAACTGTCCGTTGACGGGCAACGGGACATCCTCCCCTGTCAAGGTACGCAATCTGAATGCATTATCTCCGAGGATTTCAGAAATTTGATATGGCCCCAACCACAACTTGTCGAACTTGTCATGATCTCCTTTCTTTTCGTGGGCTTTGTCCCAGTATAAAACCAAGTCAGAAATCCTAAACGACTTGATCTTTGCTTGTTTATCGAACCATCTCTTTACTACTGCCTGGTGTTTTGCCAGATTCTCAAGAGCCTCATCTCTTTTCTCTTCCAAATGCATCAACTGAGATAATCTCGTCTGAACTTGATCCTCTCCTTCGAGATATTCTTGGATAAACTGGAGAGTGGGTATCCTTAGTTGCACTGGAAAGACAGGGTCTTGTCCATAGACCAAATGGTAGGGAGACGTTCCCAAGGAACTCTTCGTTCTGATCCTGTCTGCCCATAGGGCAAACCTCAACTGCGTGTGCCAATCTTTCGGGTTCTTGTCCAACAATTTCTTGATAGCATTCAGTAAATTCTTATTTGTGGACTCTGCTAGTCCGTTCCCCTGCGGGTAGTAGTTAGAAGAAAATTTCAGTGTTATTCCATACTCAAATGCCCAGTTTGAAAACTTTAGTGAGGAGAAGGCTGAGCCATTGTCGCTGACTAGGGCATGAGGGCATCCAAATCTCGTAATGATATTCTCCTCGAGGAACCTGATGACCACATCTGCTGTGCACTGCCTCAGAGCCTGAGCCTCTGTCCACTTGGTGCAATAATCTGTAGCTGTCAGAATATACCTATGTTGTCCTGATGACGGCGGATTAATCATGCCAATAAAATCCAATCCCCATTTTGCAAAGGGTCTGACCTCGATCACTGGTTGCAATGGCATGGCGGGATGTCTTCCTCTATTCGCCGCTGTCTGACAGACGTGACAAGCCCTTACATGCTCATATGTGTCTTTAAAGAGCGTGGGCCAATAATATCCAGCCCTTAAAATCTGATGAGCCGTGGCCAGACTACCCCCATGTCCAGTCCCAAACTTCTCATGGAAATGCTCCATCAAATGCTTTGCTTCTTGTTTGCCTACACATCTTAAATAAATTCCTTCATAATTTCTTCTGTAAAGCACTGATCCCTGTAGCATAAACTTCTGACTTTTCATCCTCAAGGCTCTTCGTTGGACTGGATTCAGGTGGCGAGGACACCTATGATTCAGCAAGTAATAAACGGTGTCGTCGTACCACTCCCCTGGAGATACCTCTTCCAAAACATATGTTTGTTGTACTAACTCTGGACCCACCATGGCAATTGTCTGTGCTAAAGCTTGTCCTCGGACTAACTTCATGGGCTGTATCTCTATGTCGTATTCCTGCAAAGTGGCGACCCACTTGCCTCTTCTTTCTCCTAACTCATTTTGCATCAACAATGTTTTCACGGTAGCATCAGGAACAATTGCGTGGACTTTGCTCCTCAAAAGGTAGTGTCTGAACTTCTTCACAGCCTTCACCAAAGCATATGCTTGTTTTTCAACACTGGGATATCTCAACTCAGCTTCTTTCAGTGGAGCACTCATAAAAGCAATTGGGTGCTCGTCCTTTTCCTCTGTTCTTTGTGTCAACACCGCTGCACAAGTATGCTCTGAAGCAAATGAATATAGATAAAAGGGTTTTATATAATCTGGACTCACCAACACCGGAGCATCGACTATAGCTTGTTTAATCTCATCAAAAGCCTTCCTAGCTTGCGGGGTCCATTCAACCTTAGCATTCTTCTTTAGCATTTCATTCAGCGGCCTTACTATCTCCGCAAATCCGGTTATGAATTTTCTCACAAAATTAATTTTACCGAAAAATGATCTTAATTCCTTTTGACTTCCTGGCAAGCCGATCCTGGAGATAGCCTCAATACGTTCAGGGTCAATTGAGATACCCTTCTCTGAGATGACATGACCCAACAATTTACCTTCTGTTACACCAAATAAACATTTCTTTGCATTCAAGGAGATACCGAATCTTCTGCATCTCTGAAAAATCTTCCTTAAATCTTCGACATGATCTCCTCTTTTCTTTGAGAACACCGTCAAGTCATCCATGTATACAATTATGCACTTCCCCACTAGATCTCGAAAAGCGATATCCATAGCTCTCTGGAAAGTGGCTCCTGCATTAATTAATCCAAAAGGCATTCTTCTATATGCAAAGGTTCCCCATTTTGTGGTGAACGCTGTCTTCAGTCTGTCTTCTTGTTCTACCATCACTTGGTTATATCCAGAATATCCGTCCAGGAAGGACATCATCTATGAGCCATTTACTATTTGCAGCACCTCGTCTAATGAAGGCAAAGGATAATTATCCTTTTCAGAGGCTCTGTTCAGATTGCGGAAGTCGACGCATAATCTTATCTCTCCGTTCTTCTTTCTAACTGGAACAAGATTGGCGACCCACGTGGAGTGCCTTACTGGAAAGATGATCCTAGCCGATAGAAGCTTCTTGACTTCCTGGTAAATCAACGGTTCTAACAATGGATTTACCGGCCTCTGCCTTTGTCTGAATGGCCTGCTGCCTGGTTTCAATGGAATTGTGTGTGTAATCAATGATGTATCATATGTCTTTAAATCTTCATACCCCCAGGCTATTACCCCTGGAAATTCCTTCATCAGCTTCAAAATACCTTCTTTCTCTTTTGGTGTGCAAACTTTCCCAATGAAAACATTCTTTATTTGTTCTTCTGTCCCCAGATTAACAGCTTCACAATCATTGCCCTGGGTGCTCTGATTTCTACTCAATTTATCAGGGTCAAACAGTCTTTCTAACTCAACCATTCCCCTTGGAATGACATTGGTCTTCAAATTGAGGATCCCTTTGGTATCAAACTCTGCTTCTTCAGTTTCTTCCTCATCAATGATCTGTGCCTCGAACACACCTGAGCACGTGAGAAAATCTAAGATCTGTTTATCATCGTCAAACACCTGAAAATTCTTTATGTTGTCCGGGATGGCTGGTGTTGAAACTAATTCTACTGTAAACTTCTTCAGTCCTTGCATGGCCAAAGGTTCTAGGGAACTAGCAGCTTGTGCAAGTGAATTTGCAACTGGATTCTTAGACCTATACACTTGCTTGATATTAAATGCATCAAAGCTTTCTATTAAGTCCCATACTCTATTTCGGTAACGGCCCAGCCTCTTGTCGTGGCAAGCATATTGTTTTCTGACTTGGCGGACCACAATATCAGAATCACCAAAGGCGTGTACAATCTTGGCTCCCTTCTGAATTGCAAGGAGCAATCCATGAATTAAAGATTCATACTCAGTGACATTATTGGTGCATGCAAATTGAAGTCTATAAGCACCCAAATATGCTTCTCCAGTTGGGCTAATAAGTTCGAATCCTGCTCCATTGCCTTTCTTCGACTTTGATCCATCGAACCTCAAGGTCCATACTTGATTTTCTATGAGGGGGCTAAGGGACTGAGTATGTGAATTTTCCTTATTGCATACCTCTGAAACGTTTTCTTCCATCTTTGACTGGACTTTATCATCCTCTACAAGCTCTTCTATTAAAACACTATTTCTTTCACTTGTCTTTTGATCTTCTTTCTGCATTGAAGCTTGCGAGACAAGTTTTTCAACTTGTTCAAGTGCCACTTTACACATAGCACATGTGATCTCGGAGTGGAATGCCTCATGTATTCTACACCAATTCGGAAGTAGCAAATTTCTGATGGAGGCCTCCTTACCCAATTCTGTCTCTTGTTTTACGCTATTCAAAACGAAATCTCTGAAATTTTCAAATGTTCCTCCACTCTCACTGTCACTTGCGTCACTTTCAATTAGGACTTCAGTGGAAGCATTGGCATCTTCTAGGATCTTTACTTCGTTGAAACTTTGTAGCATCAAAATCTCTTGCTTGACTGGCCTATACGAGCCCAAATCTGTTTCTATAAACATTATTTCATTATCTTCACCGTACTCAGTGATCATCAGTTTAAGCCTTGGTGTGCTTTCGACCTTGATTTGATTGGGGACTCCCTTCCACGGAAGCCACATATGGGAAAAATCTGTTGCAATATACCCATTCAATTTCCTGGCCCAGTCTCTGCTCAGTAACATACCATATCCATCAGGTATATCAACCACTGATATGTCTATGCAGCTTTGAATTCTAGGATCAGCTGATAACTGCATATGAATATTATTCAATTCACCGACAACTGGTACTTCCGTTTTGTCTAGCTGAGTGACCTTCTTAGTGGTCTGAAGTGGGACTATACCCAACCTTTGGCATACTTTCAGTGGCATCACATTGCTTGAGGCACCAGAATCAATCAAGCAGTTGTGTAATAATTTCCCAAAAATTCTAACTGACACCAAGAAAGGGGCTGGTTCATCTTTCCCCTGATAGAAAACCACTGGTTTCTTCTTTTCCTCAATAGGAGTATTTTTCTTTTCAACCTTTCCATCTGATGGAGTTTGGTTTACTTGAGTAACCTTCTGATTTTGCATTTGTTCTTGTTTGTGTTCTGCAGGTAGATTGAATCGGACTTTCTTCTTATCTTCATTCTTTGGCTTCTCCGGTTCGCTTGAAGATCCTTGCACCACACCTACAAATCCTTGAGACTGTTGTGGGGCCTCCCAAGTGTTAAATGGTGCGTGTGGTACCTCTTCTACCATGTTTGCACTCTGCACAGGACGGGATTGCGTGTTGACCGGAGGGTTCCTAGATGTACTAGGTGCCTCTTGAGAAGAGTTCTTCACAACAGGTGTTTCGTACAAACTTCCCAATATTGTATCCCTAACTTCTGAAATTTTCATTAATTCATATAAAGGAAGACTTACCTTTATCTTCTTCACTTCATCCAACACATAAGAGCTCAACTTTTTCATATCATCCCTCGGAATATTGTCCTTTTGTGGCCGTTGCATTACTTGAATAGGCTGTTGAACAGCTTGTTGTCCATTTCTATTTTGCATCATACTCTGTGGCCTATATTCTGGAGAATCCCTTGGTAGACTTGGATTGTTGTTTGCATTGGGATTTGGCGGGGTCGCAAAATT
>VDFB02302539.1:0-33138 GCA_007258455.2 Sequoia sempervirens | reverse complement strand
GCTATTAGAAAGATCAGCGAGACCTCTCACTGAAGTCCACAACAGACTCATCGACAAGACTATCACATTCCCTATGAGTCATATAGAGCCCTTAAGTCTTATCGATGTCAATACACCTGTTGCCGAGACCAACAGTCATTAGCAAGAGGTTAAACCGAATTCAAAAACCGTCACTTAGAATCACCTTATCACTTAGACATCATATTGATATCCACTACAAAAGCATCGGCCAGTCCATCGCTATCAGCGAGAGGTCATACTGATTGAAAATCCATCTAGTGAAGATCTATCAGCAAGAGTTTTGCTATTTCCAAGAGTCTCATAGAGCTTTATGTCATACCGATGTTCATCATGCAAAGCTATCAACGAGACAAGCCATATTGCTAAGACTTCATACCAATGATAAGCACATGTAGCTCTATCAACAAGACTACCGCTATTGGTGAGACATCATACCAAGTGTGAACCTTTTGTCCAAGAGTCTCCCCAATGACAACCTTGTGAACAACTATCAGCGAGAGTTCTCCTTGCGCAGAGAAAGATAGAAAAAATCATAGTGATTGAATTGTCTTGTCGATGACTCCCATCGGCAAGAGAGAAACAACGTCTCAGTGACTTGAGCATTTCAAATGAATAGAACACAACTGCTAGTCAGCAAGACTTCCAAAGGGTCTCCTCAACTTTACTCTTTCAGGAGTTTCATGCTAGTAAGATTGAGGCACATTTTTCAACAATCTCCCACTTGATGAAGATCTTACCGACACCTCTAGAGCAATAACATAACTACTGAAATTCATGGGCATCGAAGCCCATTGAACTAGAACACCACCTGAACTTGTCTATGCTCAATGACTTTGTCAATGCATCTACAACATTCTCTAGAGTATTCAATTTTTCTAAAGAGACCTTTCCATCCTCCACCATATCTCATACAAAATGATACTGCACATCAATATGTTTCATCCTAGCATGGAAAGTAGGATGTTTCGCTAAACAAATAGCACTCTAGTTGTCACAGTAAACTATTATTTTCCCTGCATCAAACCCAATGGTAGAACACAAATGCTTTAACCAAATTGCTTCTTTACAGGTGTGTGTTGTTGCCATATATTCCACCTTTGTAGTGGACAAAGTGACTACAGCCTATCGCTTACTCATGTAGCTCACTGCACCACCATTCATCATCAAAATATATACACTGGTGGATCTTCTGCTGTTAATATCCCCTACCCAATTAGAATCCACATAGCCTCAAATGTTGAGAGTCCTCTATGATTCAACCAAGCTGCCATGGTAACACAATGCATATTCAGAAGTGCCCTTCAAATATTTGAATACTCTTTTCATAGCATACCAATGTGATCTTCCAGGATTAGCCATAATTTGACTAAGTACTCCCATTTCTTGGGAAATGTCTAGCCTTCTACATACC
Organism: Sequoia sempervirens; assembly: GCA_007258455.2. NCBI lineage: Eukaryota > Viridiplantae > Streptophyta > Pinopsida > Cupressales > Cupressaceae > Sequoia > Sequoia sempervirens. Next base: position 31,706 of record VDFB02302539.1, on the reverse strand, counting down.
ATTGCATACATTAGACTACCAACCACACTAGCATAAGGCACACTGGTCATTTCCTCCATCTCAGTAGGATATTTTGGATAGTCTTCAATAGATAGCTTCGTTCCCTACAAAACTAGAACAACTAGCTACTTGCAATCAGTCATACAAAATATCTCTAGAACAGTCTTAATATACTTACTCTGACTGAGCCAAATTTTTCTACTCTTCCTGTCCTTGGTTATTTCTATTCCTAGAATATACCTTGCTGTACGAAGATCTTTCATTTCAAAATTTTTAGATAACTAAGATTTTAGATTAGAAATCATTAACTTACTATTTCCTATGAACTACATATCATCAACATAGAGAGAAATAATAAGAACTCTATCACTTTCAACTTTGTAATACACACAATGTTCAAATTTTGATCTTACAAATGGCAATGACAAAAAAAAAGTGTCAAACTTATGGCACCACATTCTAGGAGACTGCAAGTTTCATTCTGTAACTCATGTGACCAAAAAAACTATTCCAATGTGTTTGGATGGGTATGTTTATGCTAGGCATGGTCCTCTTTCACACCCAAACATGTGCAATCACTTTGAGCTATGTTCAACCAGCTCGATCCCTTAAGGGTCCAAAGTGTAAAAGGGTAGCAATTTTTGACGACCTATTACTCAGAAACTGTGATGCTTACAAACTCTTCATCTTAGCATATGGGATTTTTTTGGCCCCCTCTACAATATTCTCTCTTGGTTTTTGTTATCTTAGATAAATTTTCCCATGGTGTCCAATTTTCACTTGATGGAAAAAGTGTCAAATGCAAGCAGTGTAAAGTTACAAAGCGGTGTAACTTTCATTATGCAACTCGTGTGATCAAACAAACTGTTCCAATGCATTTGGATAGGTACATTTATGCTAGGCATGGTCCTCTTTTGCACCCAAACATGTGAATCATTCCAAGCTACGTTCAACCAATTTGATCCCTTAAGGGTCTAAAGTGCAAAAGGGAAGCAATCTTTGATGGGCTATTTCTCAAAAACCATGATTCTTATGAACTCTTCACCTGAGCCTATAGGATCATTTTGGTCCCCTCTATAATAACCTCTCTCGGTTTTTATTATCTTGGAGTCCTCTTCTCATGATGTCCTATTTTCACTTCATGAAAAAAGTGTCAAATGAAAGCAGTGTAAAGTTGCAAAGTGGTGCAACTTTCATTCTGGAACTCGTGTGACCAGATAGACTATTCCAACACATCTTGATAGGTACAATAATGCTACACATGGTCCTATTTCACACCCAAAAACACAAAATCACTCTGAGCTATGTTCAACTAGGTTGATCCCTTATGATGGCATGCAAAATAATCGAAAAGAGAAACATTCACATGACAGTTGAGAAGTTTGATTTTTCCACACAAAAAGCGTATGATCATCCCCTATTCTAGTAAGTGAAGGATATTTTTTAATTATCCTCCTTGCCTTTACAACAATATACAACCAATTGTAAATGCATACAATGGTGGAACTTGGAAACATTTTATTTTTTCCTCAATTAACAACTTTTGTTGTGAAGCATTTTGCCATTTTCATTTAAAATGATTTGCTATGCTTGAAAATTGGAATCTAAGAGAAAGAAGTGATGCTCTCATGTACATTTATTATTTTGTGTGATAAATAATTTTTCCACCCTTTATTCCATTTCTTATTTGTATTATAATTTATAAAGCTTTCTCCCAAGTTCATTTCCTATACAAGAAATAATATTGCAAAAAGTTGACATATACATCTTGCGACGTGTTTATATGTTGATGGATCAAGAATATAACAATTCATTCTATATTGTGAGGATTATGTTGTGAAAATGTTTAAATACTATTCAAGATAAAAAAAATTTATGATAATGTGTCAAGAAGTTAACTACTCATCATCTACTATGAATATTATGTTTTGCAAGTGTTGTGAAGATCATGCATCCTTTGCTTAATTTGTTCCAATCAAAAGATTAAATATATTGGAATATTTTTATGAAACATCTCATGGAATACCAATTGAAAACATTTTTTTTCTTTTAGATAAATCATTTCATGGAATTCTTTGGATTAAACTGAATTGAGATATGTAAGAACAAGGGAGCATTAGGAAATACATTGCTCAATGATCTTGAATAATCCTTCTCCCCCATTGCAATTTTGGGTGGATTATTTCTTTCAAAGTATGGGGAATGCTTTTCCGATTTTATAGTTGGTAGTTTCCATTCTAGAAGGTTCATCTCTTGATATATATTATACTCATTTTGGTGCAGAAGCACTCAGTGCACTTTGTGAAAATGTTGTCATAAAATGTCATTTGATAAGGTCTTAACTTGAGGTGTAGAGTCTTTTGTCATTAAATAAGGTCCATGTAGAAATTTTTTCAAATATTTAAACCATTTAGAGGGTTCATTGGGTCTATTTTGTCATATTCTTATAATAATGTCAAAAATTGCTATGTAAAGATGCAAAAATGTTAAAAATTGCAAAAAATACAAAAAGGCAGATTTTGGAGAAGTCCAACGGCCAATCAACTCAAAAGGAAAGTTTTGTTAGTTAATTAAATTGTGTTAGGAGTTAAAAAGAATAAATATGTAAAGGGGACTCGATGTAATCTATCTTGGAGGGATTTGAAGTGAAAAACCAATTGTTTCTTTGTTTTCTTCTAATTTTTTGTGTGTATTTGCATTTCCATGGCCTGTACAGTACCATATGGATACAAATTGTTTTGAAAATACTTGAATTAATCAAGAAGCATGAGTTAAATTTTAATTTCATTTGGTTTAAGCACTTAACATTGATTTTGGTGGGAGTTTGATTTAATTTTCTAAGGCATGTCCGTTAACCCTGTTTTGAGGGTTTTGAAAGTCTAAAAAATGAAGAATTGGCCCATTCCACTATTTGTGAATTTTTTAGCTTGTGGAATTATTCCAAAATAGTAGGAATAAGTTTTTTTATTATTTTTGAGAGAAGGGGATATCTCTTGAGGGTCTGGGCATGATGCCCTAGTTGACTATTTTGTGATTTGGCACAAAAAATGGTGGTTTCAGATAGAAGTTTGATGAAATATTGTTGGGGAAGGTTGGATAATGGTTTTTTGAGCATGTGAAAGTGTGTTTTAACATTTTTGGATCATTGGAAAAGGTGCTAGAGCATTGAAACATTTTTTTTCATTAAAACCCCATGAAAGTTACTAAAATGATGGTTTAGAGGTTTGGTGATTTGGTGATAGTTTAACCTAAATAAAATGGAAAATTTGGTGGTTTTGAGACTTGTGGAATGATTCCCCATTGGTTTTTGAGGTTTGTGATAATTTTGGAGTACACTTCCTTTGTAAAAGAGACCTAATTTGGGGTCTGGACAGTGTAGAAACCTGATTTTGGTAGAGTTGGTCCAAAGAGACCTATTGAGTTTTTGAGTTATGTTATGTGGGAGCATACTGGTGGTTTGAAATGGTGAGGAGTTTGATGATTGAGGGAATTCTCTAAAAGATATTTGTGAAAACACCAATTTGGAAACCTATAAGGAAACTAGGTGTAATAGTGAAGAGTGGATGAAATAGAGTTTTAAGGGAAAAAGATTGGCTTGAATTGGATCGAATTATGGTTGTAATTGATTTACCCTCCTTTTCATTGCATCAGTTGGTATCAAAGAATAGGTACCTAATTTGTGGAAGGTGAAGAGTTGTATATTCAAGGAGAGAAAGGTAGAAGTTGGAAAGGAAAGATGCCTCCCAAGGTTAATACAACTGCTAGAGAATTGCAGGAGTTGAGAGAAAGGAATGCTAGATTGTTGAAGTCACATAATTTTGTGTTAGCAAGGTTTTTTTCCCAGGAGTCAAATCACAGAAGAGGGGAAGATTTGGGTGATGTGAGTGAAACAAAAGAGGAAGAGGAAGAGTATGCAAATATGGAAGAAGAATTACACCCTAAAGATCAGAGAATGGCTAAATTGCTAAAGGCAGTCAAAGGTGATACACACAAGGTAAAAGTTGATTTTCCCATGAATGGTGGAAATTTGAATGATGAAGAGTTACTTGATTGGATTGCAACCATGGATAATCACTTTGAGTTTGAAGATGTACCTGATGATCAGAAGGTAAAGATAGCAAATACAAAACTCAAGGGACATGCATTGTTATGGTCAAACTATGAGCAAGCTGAGAGGAGAAAGAAAGGAAAATCAAAGATAGTTTCATGGGACAAGATGGTTGCAAAGATCAAAGGTAATTTTATTCCAAAATATTTTTAAGTTTAGTTCTATAAGAATGTCCAAAGTCTGAAGAAAAAATAAATAGATGTCATTACTTATACTGATTAATTCTATAAGTTGAGTATAAGGCTAGGTAGAAAAGAGGATGGGGCTAAGAAATTTTCTAGGTATCTTGGTGGTCTTAGATTTAACATTCAAAATAAATTGGTTTTGGAAAATCAAAGATATATAGAAGAATGTTTTTAGTTAGCCATTAGAGTGGAAGAAAATCTAAAAAGGAGACAAGATAATTCCATTAGAGGTAGAGGAACCTTTCATACTTCAGAGCAATCAAATGAAGAACAAGAAGGTGAAGGAAAATGTAAAGATAAAGGTTTTGATTTTAAACGTGGTTTTAGAGGCTCAAGAGGAAGATTTAGAGGAGGTAGAAGTGCAAATACATTTGCAAGAAGATACTATAATTGCAATGAGTTTGGGAATCCATCAATACAAGTGCCCTAAAAATTTTGGTGCTAATTCAAGTTGGAGTGAAAGAAGAAGTGATAAGAGGGTGCAATTGGTCCAAGAAGAAAGTGAAGGTGAAAAATCTCCTAGCCATCTTGCTACTCTAGAGGTAGGAGAATCCTTGATGCTAAGAAGACAAGTGTTGAAGACCTCTAGAGAGAAGGAACCATTGCAGAGAAGAGATTTATTTAGGATCACATGAAAATCCAAGGGTAAGGTATGCAAAGTAGTTATAGATTCTAGTTGCACTGAAAACAAGGTGTCTAATGAAATGGTAGATAAGTTAAATTTGTTAAAAGTTCCTCATGAATCACCCTATAAGGTATCATGGTTGAATGATGATCAATTACTACTAGTTAGAGAACAAGCATTTGTTGAGTTTCAAATTGGAGGGTATAAATATAAGGTGATTTGTGACATTTTACCAATGGATTGTTGCCATTTATTGCTTGGAAGGCCATGGAAATTTGATAGGAAGTCATTGTAAGATAAGGATGGTATCACTTTCAAACTAACACCACTGCAAGAAGATGTTAAAGAACAGACCAAGGAAGCCAATATCATCATGTTTGGCAAGAAGGAGGATGTAAAGCTTGAAAAGGACAAAAGAAAAGAGTATGTAGCCACTTCAAGGATTAAAGGTGTTGAGATAATAGATAGAAGGGATAGAGAGAATGTTTAGACACTGAATGTGAATGATGCTTCAATGATGAATGGAAAATAAGTTAATAGATTGGAGTCCAAGTCTGAAATAGGGAATAACAAGGGTGGATTTCTTATGAAAAAGCAAGATAAGATAGAGAAACAAGATGAATTTGTGGTTGGGATAGTCATATGTCCATTGAAAATAATAGAGGTGAATGGGAAATTTGAAACTGTCAAAATAGAGGCTTATAAATTTGATACCACAGTGGCATTTGGCAGTTAATTTGGCAAAGGTATGTTACTACGATTGAGCATGTAGTGAAGGAAAAGAGGAAGATAGTACATGGTATGGATGGCACAAGTAAGTTGGTAGATTTTACATCATTTCCAAATACAAGGGCAGTCAAACAACAACAATTGGGTAAAGGATAGTATGTTCAAGATAGAGATAGTGCAAGGTTGCAACTTTTTACTCATGGGAGAGAGTCACCAAGTGTGGATGTAGGATGGATAGCACTAAAGGACTAGATACATTATGGTTTTGCAAAATTTCCAAGGGACTTGAAAAGTTTCAAGGCTGGTTGTATGGCATAGCAACACCAAGTGCACTTTGTGAAAATGTTGTCATGTAAGGTCATTTGATAAGGTCTTAGGTTGACATGTAGATTATTTTGTCATTAAATAAGGTCCATGTAGACCATTTTTCAAATATTTAAATCATTTAGAAGGGTCATTGAGTCTATGTTTTCATATTCTGACAATATTGTCAAAAATTTCTATGTAAAGATGCAAAAATGTAAAAATTGCAAAAAATGCAAAAAGGTAGATTTTGGAGAAGTCGAATGGTCAATCAACTCAAAATGCAGTTTTTTTTTTATTTGAGTAAGTTTTGTTAGGAGGGAAAAATAATAAATATGCAAAGGGGACTCAATGTAATCTCTCTTGGAGGGATTTGAAGTGAAAAACCAATTACTTATCTATGTTTTCTTCTTATTTTCTGTGTTTTTTGCATTTCCCTAGCTTGTATGGTACCATACAGAGACAAATTGTTTTGAAATTCCTTGAATGCATTAAGAGGAATGATTTAAATTTTATTTTAATTTGGTTTGAGCACTTAACATTGAGTTTGGTGGGATTTTGTTTTATTTTTCTGAGGCGGGTCTATTAACCCTATTTTGAGGATTTTAAAAGTGTAAAAATTGACACATTACACAGTTTGTGACTTCTATAGCTTGTGGAATGGGTCCAAAATAGTATAAATAGTTGTTTGGATGATTTGTGATAGCAGTGGAGATCTCTTGAGGATCTAGGCATGATGCCCTAGTTGACTATTTTGTGATTTGGCACCAAAAATGGTGGTTTGAGATAGGATTATGATGAAATAGTGTTGGAAAAGGTTGGATAATGGTGTTTTAAGCATGTTTAGGTGTATTTTAATTTTTTTAAAGTATTTTCCAATGTGGTGGATGCCCAAAATATTATTTTTCAATAAAACCCCTTGAAAGTTGCTAAAAATGAGGGTTTAGAGGTTTGGTGATTTGGTGATAGTTTCCCATGAAGAAAATGGTGAATTTGGTGGTTTTGAGACCTTTGGAATGTTTCACCATTGGATTTTGAGGTTGGTGATAAGTTTGGAGTACACTTCCTTTGTAAAAGAGACCTAATTTGGGGCCTAGACAGTGTAGAAACTTGATTTTGGTGGACTTGGTCCAAAGAGACCTATTAAGTTTTTTAGTTATGTTATGTGGGAGAATAATGAGGGTCTAAAAGAGTGAGGAATTTGATGACTGAGGGCCTTCTCTAAAATATATTTTTGAAAACAACAATTTGGAAACCTACATGGAAACTAGGTTGGATAATGAAGAGTTGATGAAATAGAGTTGTAAGGGAAAAAAGTTGGCTTGAATTGGATCAAATTGTGGTTGTAATTGATTTACCCTCCCTATCATTGCATCACATTCTTAATCAATTATCAAGTTAATAATCAGTGCATTTATTTACAGTTAACCATTTCTTTTCAATTTGTGCAATTTTGTAATTTCTAAGTCTACTAGTATTCCTAGAAATATTGAAGTTGTTTAGCATCAACCAATAAATATTCAAGAAAAACCATGAAGGAAAAAAATGATCAATGTTAGGGACAACCAATTAATAAGTATACACATGAATAAGTCAAGCATACATGTGAATAAAGCAAGCACAAGTACTCAAAAACACATAAGCCTTGAAGTATACACATGAATACATGGTATACACAAATTAATATATAGTATATGCATGAATACAAGCTATACACATGAAAACACATAAGTCAAAAAGTATACATTGGAATACACGTAAGTTTTAAAGTATACACTTGAATACATGTAACTCATATCTAATGAACCATGGATTTATAATGAAAATATGAACACCATCGATAAAAAATATTTGTATTAGCCAAAGCCATGTAGGCATACATCAATAATGTTGATATAAGTATAAAATATTTACAAAATAGCCATATAGGCTTACAAGAATGCCATACAGGCATACATTGTCAAATATATCCAATATGTACAAATATTCCATATAGGTAGACAACAAAGGGCTCTAGAATCAAAAGTCATTGCTTTGCATCCACTTGAAATGAATTTTTCCCCTATTCTTGTCAGTTAGATGGTGATAGTTCTGTCACTTACCACTAGTAGATGATCTCTCTCCTAATGGGAAATATTTTCATGCTCATGTTGTGGCATGTTGAAGCCTTGTAGAAACCATCCAAAGAGAAATTAAACTACAAATAAATAATGCTTCGATTTTTCACTAACTAATAGCTATAAAAATGAATGTAAATTGAAATTTAGTAATCTGCCTCATACCTCCTCCGTGAGAGACATCGAGGACTCTATGGTAGATGAAACACCAAGATCCATTTCCCTATGAACATTCAAAGGTGTATTCACTTCCAACATCTAAATAAATAAAACAACAAAATTTTCAATCATGAAAACTACAATAGCAATCCACATCATGGCTTATAATATATGAGATAATGAACAAAAAATTGAGTACTTATTAAACTATATATTTTTGAATATGGGTATGTGCAGGATCATGATGGGCCAAAAAGTTGCAATATTATGGGTATTTGTAGGGTAGGTTGCTGACAACTTTTTTTTACCCAAAATTGTTGAAATGAAAAGGGTTTTTAGAGGAGATTCTCAACATTCCACCAATATAAATTATACCTTACTTTGAATTTAATAAATAATTATTATTCATTTTCTATTAGAATTATAACTAAAGTCCTGATCAGTAGGCTAATTGAAAAACATTTATAACTTTCAAACGGTATCACATTTTTTGAATCTTAAACATGCATCACATTCTATGCTTCACATACTATAGGATTAAAAAAATATTAAATAAATTTCATGAAGTTTTGACCAAGTTAAGGTGGTCAGACATACGAGTTTTTATATTTTTTTAAAGTTATAATAAAAAAATCATAATTAATTATTTACTTGGAAAAAAACTACAAAAAAATATGCATCACATCCACAAATGAGTCCTTTACATATATATAAAATATTATAAAAAAATATTATCATTTTATTATGGTTAGGGTGGTTAGACAAACACCTTCTTATTTCTTCCCTGAAATTTAAGTACTACTGCATTGAAATTTCAAATTTTCACCAAATCGATTTTATTTATTTTTAAATAAACCTAGTAGTTTAGAAACTAAATTCAATTTTATATAGATCCTATTCTTACATATTTTTGAAATAATATAGATAACTTATTCAAATTTTTACATCAAGTTGCCTAACACTGATTTTTCTAATTTTTTTGCCACTTAGGGGCCTCTTTTTTCCATGACGATCATGCGCATACCCATATCATGCTTACTATTTTCCATATCTATATCTTTTTTGAAAGAACCTATTTTTATGCTTTTACCCATAGCAGCAAGGTAGTGAACCCCTTGATAAAATACTTTTGTAGACATGCACAATAATTGTGGTAGCATAAAGAAGGAAATGAACTATTTGAAAAAATGCCTCAAAAAAATGGGGTCTCATGGTGATGGAATGCCATTATAAACAAATGTGTCATGGAATTCCATCACCATAAGACCACATTTCTTTGAGGCATTTTTTCAAATAGAAAATTTCATTCTCAATGGTATCATGTTGGGATGGGGTGGATGGTATAGTGTGGTCTTGGTTATGAAATGGAGGGTGATCATGACATGAAGAGGGAGGGGTGGGGACATGAACAAGTGGAATAAAAAGTGGAAAATTCCATGGATTGGTAAATTGAGTATGAGGACCTTAAGAAGAATTTGGAGGGGAATTTTGGCTAAAGGGTTGGTTTCTATTCTTTAGGCAGTGAGCTATTTGAAAAAATGCTTGAGAGAAATGTGGTCTCATGGTGTTGCATTCCATCACCATGAGACCACATTTCTTCAAGGAATTTTTTCATATTACTCTCTGCCTTCACTATGATATTGCTTACTATTATGCTTTGATATATTTTTTCCAAGCATCCATAGTTTGTTGGAAAGCACCTATTTTAGGATTTTAGTTATAGCAACAAGGAAGTGAGTAGTTTAATAAAATTATTTGGTTAGCATGTATGGAAAATGTGGTAGAATAGAAAAGGTGGTGAGTTTCTTGAAGAAATTCCATGAAGAAATGTGGTCTCATGGTGATGGAATGGCATTCCATCACCATGAGACCACATTTCTTTGATGCATTTTTACAAACTACTCACTACCTTGCCTATGCTATTGCTTAAGTTATTATGCTCTTATAGATTGTTTCCAAGCATCCATAGTTTGTTGGAAAGCACATTTTTTAGGATTTTATCCATAGCAGCAAGGAAATGAACCTTTTTTTTTAAATGCTTTGGTAGACATGTATGGAAAATGTGGTAGCATAGGAAAAGTGGTGAGCTGTTTGAAAAATGCCTCAAAGAAATTGGGTCTCATGGTGATGGAAATCACCATGAGACCACATTTCTTTGAGGAATTTTTTCAAACAACTCATTGCCTTGTCTATGCTATTGCTTACTATTATTCTTTCATATATTTCTTCCAAGCATCCATAGCATAGATAAGGTAGTGAAGTATTTGAAAAGATGCCTCAATAAAAAGTGGTCTCATGGAATGCCATGACAAGCAAATGCAATTGGAAGCTACTCCTACATATTACTTATGGTATGTGAAGTAATTGCATCACTGGTTATTTTGATTTTCTAAACAACTATAATGTAGTTGAAATTTTGTCATCTATCAACATCTAGTTTTTAGTTATGGAATACGAAGTAATGCTTTGAGTTTGAAATATGTGCAATGCAAGGTAATCAATGATATGAATATAAACTACACAAATATATTAAGTACAATTGATTAGTTAATCTCTTTATTCTATTACCTACATGTAGGTTTGTGAAAATCCACTAGCATTGGGAGGTTTTCCCACAAAACCTCCAATATTAACCTATTCAACATCCAAAATCACATATTAGAATACCATTCATAAAACAATGCTATTAACATGTAATAAATTTATAATTGTTTACTAGTTGCATACCTTAATGGTAGATGCAGTGGAGTAATAATCGGGTGTAGGGCTGGTCAATCTGGTATCAACACTACGACCCTGAAATTTTATCAAAATCATAAAACTAAATTAGTTAATCTTGCATTTAAAAATTGAAATTTAATAAATTAAATTCAATGAACATGTTAAAATCTACCTAAGTATCAATGCCATAAGCCTCATTCAAAATGCCAACTACCCTCACCATCTCCATAGTTGTAGACGTATCCTAAAGAGCAGCCTCTTGAGTGTTAGTGGGGTGATATGAAAAATTTTCCCCACAAGCCTGACACAAATGTGGTTGAAGCCCACCACTTGAAGACTCCCTTGGATGGCACTATAGTATAGGGTTAGCATGTTGGATGATACTCTAGGTCCAGAACCTGATGGCCTACAAAGTGTCTACCTCAACACTCTCCTTCACAATGGAAGGGATAATGATGTGTTCATGAGGTGGCCTAGTGAGATGTCGTCTCGCTTTTCACTTAGGATCATAATGTGCATCAGGTCTATTTAGTTCAAGATGAACTCATAGTATTGTTTCCTTAGGAAATATTGCGAGACTTCGTAATTGTTGATGGTGGGTAATCAAAAACCATGTACCACCTATCCCCCAAAAAGGTCCTAATCTATTGGTGGTGGCACCAATGGATAGGAAACCTCTTCGCATTGAGGCTAAGATTTGAATGTGTGTGTGGGTTAGTGAATAATGAGCACAAATATAATTTTGTAATTTTTACATCTTTTACATCTTTATATGATAATTTATCCCAATAACAATCCCTAGCCACCTACCTCCTATCTTGCCAACCAACTAATTGTTTGTAACTAATTGAATCTACATGTTTTAATATTTGTTTGAGTGAATTTTCAAGGGTTTTTCTTTCCATGGTTGAACCATTTAGTTCATTCAACCTCGTGATTAAGTCCTTAATTTGGTTTTTATTGTTTTCAATTTCGCTCATTAAATTTTGTTGAGTGCCAAGAGGATGTTGAAGGATTGGTGGAGGAGATTGTTGTTGTGGTTGTTGAACTTGAGGATTTTATTGATGTTGTTGTTGCTCGACTTTTGAGGATTTTTTTCTTTTTTTTTGTTGCTCTTCTTGTTGAGGATTTTGAGGAGGGTTTGCAGGTTCATTAAAATCTCCTATAAATTCAACAAATAAATATCAAAAACAACCTAAAACTAACATTTTTCACAACAAAAATTAAACAATCATTACCTCTTAGACCTCCTCATCAATGTGGCAGTATCCTAGTGACAAAACATCTATAATTTAATGAAAAACTTGCAAGATGACTCCTCCCATAACGCAAGAACGCAAATGAAGGGATTTTGGCCAAGGGCATAAAAAGAAGTCACAATGCAAATGAATTTGATTTTTTTTTTTGAATGGATCATAACACAAACACGTTATAATGTGCTCACGTTATGAGCTACCATTTTTATAAAAAAAAAATCCACAAATTGGCCCCCCATGTTTTTGCACCCACCCTTGACTATATTTATATATCTAAGTGTGTTATTTCCTTCAGGAGCTCAACTATAATTTGTGTGCTATATATTTATGTGATCGATCTATACTTGTGTATGCAATAAAATTTTCTTCTATTTAATGATGTTATTGTGTCTTTTAAAGGTTTATTTAACAAAGGGTACTTCAAACAAGTTTTAAATCCTTAAAAAACTCTAAATTTCTAGGGTTTTTCATTTTGTCGATTCTACACTGAGTCTAGGCACTGAGTCCTAATTTGAGTCACCCCAGTCAACTCCAAGCCAATTTTAAGTCTCATAAATATGGTATTGGCCTTGTGTTTGTATATTTTTTCTTCTGTTTGTATTATGTTTGCAATATGTTTGTATTGTGTTATGTATTGTGGTGTTTTGTGCGGTGTTCTTAGCATGTATATTTTGTATTGTATTGATGCATTACATACATGAATGTTCCCTTATCTTTATGATGTCTTGCTATAGGATCTTGAGTCCTAGGGGATTTTACACACCCCCTAGATTCATTGTCATCCTATCCCTTCAACTTTTGGACAATCGGCCTCTAGTTTCATTGTAAGTTCATACTCTCACTAAAGTGGGGGATAAATGTAGCATTGAATAAATTGTCACCCTTGATCATTTCACACTATTTTTTTCTCCCTCCTAAGTAATTGGACCCAATTTTACATATAATGTCCTAAATTATGCATTTTGTCACCCATTTGGATATTTACCAAGAAAACCCATTTACAAAATCAAAGAAAAAATTAATATTTCGCTTGAAATACTTTAAACCCTACAAGAGAGGGCCAAGACTAAGTCACCCTAACCTACTTGGTCTCCCTATTTTACCTCAAAACTTTAATATGTTGGAGTTGGGATTTATTTTTTGAATTTAAAATGTCAAATGTTAGTTATCAGGATGTAATTTTTGGGAAATTAAATTAAATTCCTATAAATACCTAGTCATTTCAACATTTGAAAACTATTTGGAAAATTTTAGAAAAGGAAGAAGAAAGAGATCATTACATTCCACCAAAATACATTTGAATTTTTAGGTCTTCAAGCATATTTTCATATTTTATCAAGTTTCATTCAATGATTAGAGTTTTATGCCAATAGAAGGACATGATGGAATCCAAATTTGGGAAGTGTTCTTGGCCATTTTCTACAACCTAATGACTTGTTTTCAAAGTTTTCTCATCTTTAAGCTTCATTCTACTTGTTTCCAAAGGTGAGGTATCATTATGTTTTAGATTTACTAAAGGTAATTGACTTTCTCTTAGATATATCTTATCATTTTCATTTATGAATCCTTATCTAATGCACTTGAGGAGGGTTTTATCTATTTTAGCTCATTACAAACTTAGATGTAAGATAAGAGCACATAAACTTTTATCAATCTATTTTTTTGCTATTTGTGGAGGTAACAATACCAAAGCATGGGCTTGACTAAGGAAAACTCCTACATAGCCACCCCCCACCATTTGCTTTCTCAATTTATTGTAAGTTTGGATCCAAAGATGGAAAGTAGAAAAGAAGGAAATGGAAGGTGGGCAAAGGGTTAAAGGACTAAATTTTTACATAAAAAAAAATCAAGTAGGACATAGTCACCCTAAGTGACTTAGTCCTACCAAATCAAATTCAAATTTGTATGATACATGCACAAATAATTTTCTTTCTCAAATATGCCATCAAAATTTGTTGTTATTGTTTCTTAGTTTTTGAAAAGTTGCATTTATAGATTAGGTCAAATAGTTTAATTCGGTCAATTAAATAAATTCAATTCCAATTAATTTCCAAGGGACAAAAGGATCAGATCCAAGGCTAATTGACTCACTTTCATAGTTGAAAGTAAATATAATCCCCTTGCTGATTTGTATCCCAATGTTCTTTCAAAAAGGACTGATGTTAGTGATCTATGCCTTAGACATAGGATCTATTTTTCAATTAAAAAATTATCCATTCTTTGTGATGAAAATTTTTACTTGATCGTGATGTTATTGATGTCTTGAGAATCAATGAGCATTCTTCACTATCCATCCTTATTCGGTGCTAGTACTATACATATTGCACAAAGGACTCAAGATATCTCTAATCAATAATTTCTTTGACAACTCCTAAACCTATTTGTTTATTTCCTCATTCTCTAAAAGATTCATCTAATTGACTACCTCATTTCAAAAAACTGGCTCTTGGTACCGATTCCATCTAGTGGCTTATATTTTTCACTAGTGGCAATCCTTCTTGTACATTATCTACACAATGTCAAGAAACTCCTCCAATAGATCTTTTTATTTTTGGTATATCTCCATCTTCTTATTTTTTATCTCTTTGAATCAATGTATAACACATGTTATTGTGTCACATACCATCCAAAAATTTCTTTCCATCAACCAAATAAATTCTTGTATTACTACATACCTTTTCTTCCTCCTCCTTTAAGGTCTTGAACTGGAGAACTCCATCCTGCATCAATGAATAATTGTTAGCATGACCATCATGTACTCTAAACTGATGAAACTACCATGAGTTTCCTAAAAATATATTAGAAGTATCCATTGGCATGATGTCACACATAACCTCATCATGGTAATTTCCATTCTTGAGCTTTACTAATAATTGCTAATTGATCAAAGCTATATGGTCCTTCTACAACCATGTAATCACAAATGGATGTGTATGTTTCCTCTTCTCCACCTACAATTTGTTTACCATTTCCTCTGTCGTAAGATCATTATCGCTACAACTATCAAAGATAATATTATAACATTTGCCTTATTTTTTGCATCTAGTATGGAATAAAATTTTCCTTTGAACTAACTATTTCTCCTCATTCAAAAAGACTTTTCTTGTGATAAGATCTTATCATCTTCTTTCATCATTAGAATGCTCGAGTTTTACATATTCATCTACATGTGCAACTCAAGCAAATTACCTTAATGTATTATATTTGTCCTTCATTGAATTTATGGAAACTTGTATGCTCAATATCCTTCTCCACATTGGAAATACATTCCATGGAAGCCTCCTTTTTCATTTCCTCATCCAAATCTTCCTCTTCCTCTTTTTTCACCATTATTTGGTCATTCAAGGATGGTAGGCATTGTCTCCTTTCTATTTTTTATGGGTTCCAACTTCTTCATTCTTATTTTGATCTTCATTTCGATCTCCATAGGGTCTTCAAGCAGTATTTCCACCACAAACTCTTCCTCTTTTCCTACTTTCAAATCATTTGATCAACTTCTCTTCTACCTTCATGAAAAACTAGTAGGAATCTTATGTAGTAGTCATTGGGAAAAAAATTAGCCCCTCTTGGAAACTTGGTCTCAACCCATTGATGTAACAAGCTACCTTCTTCTTGTTGGCCTCAGAATGGCCTATTCTAATTATGACCTTGTAAAAATCCTCCATGTGTTCTTTAAGATACTTAAACCTTTTCTTCACTCTTTATATCTTCTTCAACAACTCTAAATTTCATAATCAAATAGAATAAATTGCTTCTTCATATTATCCACAATTCAATCCCACTTTGTAATCTTTTATTTTCCTCTTCAATTTTTGTATAGTTGTACCTCCTTCCACCACCAAATTTTGGTGTGACCTTTTAGTTTTGTCTTAGCAAACTTGACCCACTTAGAATTTTCCACATCTTCACACTCAAAGTACTCCTCCATATCATTGATCCAATCAATCAAGTTTTTTAAATTGATATTTCTAAAATAGGTAGAAACTTCTATTTTGGTTCTTTTTCCAATCTTCTAAATAGCCTTTAACAATATGATACTATACATGGATCTATTGATACTTGTTTATGTT
The DNA here is from genome assembly GCA_007258455.2 of Sequoia sempervirens. Taxonomy (NCBI): domain Eukaryota; kingdom Viridiplantae; phylum Streptophyta; class Pinopsida; order Cupressales; family Cupressaceae; genus Sequoia; species Sequoia sempervirens. The sequence continues at coordinate 15,433 of VDFB02302539.1, read as the reverse complement.
GTTTTGACTATATTTCTTGTTCAACTTTATCTTCACTTTCTTCTAGATTCTTCTAAGATCTAATCCTATCTTCATATTCTCTTAGAGTACATTATTCTATCTTTAGAGGGCTCTAAAACCCTCTTCTATAACAAGATCATTTCTCCCACCATAATTTCTTCATGATTTTTTTTTATCAAATTCACCTCAAACCCACAATCACATGTCTTAGTGCAATGCTCACATTGGATGGTATGTTTATGAACTCAATAAATCCTCCTTTGATACCACTTGATGAAGGGTTAATTCACACAAAACACAACAAAACAATGTACACATGAAAATATGAATTATTTATTTAAAATATTACTATTTACATAACAAAAATATGAAATAAAATAGAGGAGCAAATACTCAACATATTGCAATTGTAACTTCATTCCCAAGTTTTTAAGAGCCATTTTCCACTCTTTAGCTTCAAATTTGATTTTAATTCATGTCTTCCCTCCTTTTTTATTACTTATCACCATCCCATCATCACTGCACTACTTTGAAATGCTGAAAAATATGTTATAAATAGCCTTGGACACCTCCAAGAAAATTTTGAAATTTGTAACTCTAAACCCAAAAAAATAGCTCAACTATTTGGAGTCATAGCTTTTGATCCAAGAACTTGATTGAGTCCATTTTTCATTAAATTTAAGTACTTAGACTACTCTACAATGCTCGGGGCTAGAAAAAGTCACTTGAAGCCTCAAAACTCAGTTTTAATAATGTTTCTAAGATTTTCAATAACATAAATAACTAACATCTTCAATTTCTTAAATAATCTTGGCTTGAAACTTACCTCCAATATGAAATTTACCAATATGAAGCTTTAGGGAAATTTAAATAAGTTTGTATGTGCTCATATGCAAACTTATTAAAAATATATTAAACCATGATATTTTTAACCCTTTTTGAAATTTTGATAGTTTTAAACTATTCTTTAGGTCTTTAAAGCAAATATGCTTCACAAGTATTCACCCAAAGAAAAGAAATCAAAAAAGAAAAAAGAAAAAAAAAGGGCGATGCAAGATTTCTCTTGCACCTTTAAAATGTAAAATTTGAGCTCATGCATTCCAAGGAAAGTAATAGTGGGATCTATTTGACACCTATTAGTGTGGGTGATGAAAATTAAAAATTATGTGTTGAGGGATATGTATTTAAATACATCTTGCAAAGACATTAGTGGATCATCAAATGGTCAAATATTTATGGACTATAAATCACAAAAACATTTAAATAATTTATCCTTTTGTAAGTAAATCAATCATCAATCATCCTATGTTACAATAAACAATAATCAATCTATCATTAATTATCAAGTGTTTCATTATCAAAGCACACTCTGAAGAACAAATTGGTGAATGGGACCACACAATGTAGCCCTCAAAATGTAGCACACTCTAGTGCTAGGATCCCTATTGTTTCTAACATTCATTTGTCCAAAAACATGGTAGTGAATGATATAAAGATGGTATTATTTCCTCTAAAATATAATAAATATCTTTAACGTAAGAATAGAAAACATAACATATCTACCTCTCTCATTCACAAGAAGCATATATATAATATGTATAGTTATCAAAACTTTCCCCTTAAAATACACAAAGAACTAAATGTAAAATTGTTGGATTATGCAAATTTCCAAAAATTTGAAACTTCTCAATAATTGCCTCATTTTAAAAAAATTACTAAATGTAGATTGGATGCCTGGATAAATTCATTATTTTAAATAACAACTATTTATAATTTATGTTAAAAAAATATTGCTCCACACAACTTGACAGGTAGATTAGATTTATGATTATAGTGATTTCAACTAATTTTCAAGGCAGATTTGCACTCAATAACCACAGATGGTGACGATGGAGGAAGATTATCATGACTTGTTGCTTAAGTTCATAACGCCTTGAAATTATGTTTCTTATAGGAACACACAATGTGAGACTGGGGATATTTCCAAATTTTGTTTTCCATGTTTTTTACAGTTTTATTTATATCGTTGGCCTGTCAAGATTTTGGATCAGGCTATAAATGGACTTCATCTCCAATAATTCACTTTATGGCCCATATCATTTGATTAATGATTGATATGTGTAGGAATAAGCATAAATGAAACATGAAAACATTTCAAAGAGGAAATCAAGATGCTATTTTTGTGAAAAGAGTCGGTGCTCTTTACATTGCACAACTATGAGCAAGTGTGGTATATTTTCTATGTTTTCTTAACCCATAGAGCCTCTCTTTCTATGAAAATGATATCTCTGAATTTCACAATATGATTCCATTTGATGGGCTTTGACTTGATATGAACAAGGGCACAAACTTGTGTAGTGGAATTACATTCTCCTTTTCAAAGGATGGGGATTTCCCAAGAAAAGATGAACAACTAGATTGTTGTTTGATTTGTAGTACAATTCCAATACTACCATTTAGGATGATCCATCTTACAAAAATCAATGCTTTCATAATTCACATACATTTGGGTAATAAGACCATGCCAACTAGTACAATTCACTATAATGATATATTGGAGTACAATGCACATAATATTTATGGGCTCATAGAGGTCATTGTAACCAACAAGACTCTCAAATCAGTATTGAATAAGAGGCCATTTATATTGACTCGCTCTACCTATGTTGGATCTAGAAACTCTATTGCATATTGGATTGGAGACAATGTTGCAACATAGAATGACCTCTAGTACTCCATACCTACAATGCTAAGTTTTGGATTGTTTGGATTTCCTATGGTTGGTGCTAATATTTGTGGTTTTGCACAGGACAATACATAAGGTCTCTATAATAGGTGGATTCAACTAGGTTCACTTTATCCTTTTTCCCAAAATAATTTAGACAAGGGTGCAATTTAGTAAGAGCTCTATGTATGGAAGCCCATCATAGAGTTTGCAAGGAAGGCAGTGGGTTTGAGATATCACCTTCTTTTGAAGTCCATACCAAAGGATATCTAATTATGAGGCATCTATTTTTCACATTCCATAATGATACTAACAAATTGGGGATCAACACATAATATCTATTGGGGAAAGGAACTATTGTGTCCCTTGTTTTGAAGGAATGGGCAAGGACTGTGAAGGCTTATTTTACAAAGGGCACATGGTAAAATATATTTAATGTTTTAGATTCAATAATAGTGAAGTGTGGTTCATATGAAAATTCAAGCTCCTTTAGATATTATCAATATTTATTTATATGATGGGACACCAAGAGAAGCTAGAAAAGGTCTATTTAAATATCAATAATATAATTTATGAATGGGTCAACTAAATAAAAAATATTGATGCACATATATAGATTGATATAATCAAGAATGGGATCTCTTCCCATCTCCTTATTCCCTCAATCTTTATTCCATGGATGTGGTTATGATTCTCAAATAATGAAGGTTACATGTCATATTTATTGGGAGTTCCTTATATAGGTAGAGGTCACACATAAGTGAACTCTCTATCAAGAATGGTATGTCTTCTAATGAGAATTACATATTTTACAAGTATAAATAGAACATTGCAGATTGTGGTGAGGATGGAATCAAAGACTTGCTTATTTAACTAAATATCATAGGTTAAGGAAGGGATTTTAAAATTTAAGATTAGAGTTAGATTTAATTTAAAAGTTAATTTTGGTACATACCCAAATTATCTATATAATAACTTTATATTGAATTATTTTTAGATATGATGAAACATTGCTACAAATATACAATCTAATTTGATAGTTTTTATATAAATTTTATGTTTAAAAAATTCACATCTCAAAATTTTATATCTATAAACATTCACTTTTAGTGATAAGTTTTAATTATTTTTCACTTAGGAGCATAAACACAAAAAATCACAAGAATGATATATTGAAGTATAATTGATAAAGGTAAAATTAATAAAGTAAGTAAAAATTATTTATTATCAATGCTTGGAAAATCATGATTGCACCTCCAATTATCCACTATTTATAGAAAGAATTATTGAGAGAGAAGAATGAACACCTAAATGATGAATTGAATTTTTTTAAGGAATTAGCAACCAAGGAATTTTGTAGCAGTTGCTTCTATTTGGTTGACTCAATATAACTACCTATCAATAATTAACAAGAACATTATGAGTGTTTAAAATGAATCCCTAAATAGAGGTGGTCATGGGTGATCTATTGCACATGGACCAATCTCTGTATGCCTTTAATTCATGTATATATATTGTTTGTTGTCGACTTTAAGTAATAAAGGTCACCTTAAGTAAATGTGGCACCGATTAACACAAGAAAACTTTGAGTAGTAAAAGTTATCTACCTATTGGTATAATATTTTATCCATCCTGGATATGTTATACCTTAATTGTGATGCTACGCCTATTTATTAAGTTCACATAAGATAAGATGAACACTTAATTATTCTCTCCTAGGTAGCTAAAAATGATGCACATGTACACCTTGATTTGAGACTATCTCATCGATCATTGATTGATGGTATTTAGGTGTCACCTCTATTTAGTCAAGGTAACCTTTGGTTCAATTGGAATATAAGTTAACCTAATTGAGAGTTATTGAGACTTAACTCATACCTCTTGAACTTTTCATCACCTTGATTCATGAATCTAATAGGCCTCTATATGTATCCTCATCTAGCTTATAAATCAATTCATGCTAATGTGAATATTTTTCTTTAGCATTTAATTTTTGTCTTATCAAACTAACTCTATTTCTTTATTTTTATTTTGAAATCATCTATATACTAATAGTTTCATAGTTTCTATCCCTTGCACTAGTATTTTGGTTATCATTTACGTTAGTCAAAAAATAGTGTACAAACACCAATTCGAAGATACTTAATATCTAATTGGAAAGAACATTCCAAAAAATGAGCTTAGGAAGATAGAATTTACTTTGGGGATGCTATCTAAGGTCCACATCCCCTACTAGAACTATAAATAGATAGAAAGAAGTGTTCACCGGTAGTATAGAGTAGAATAGAATGAATTATGATATGATAAGGCATAGAGTATTGACTATAATAGAGATATAAGGAGTGTAATGAATGATTATTGATATTATAATGAATATAAAGAACTATGGTTAAATGATTGAGGCAAGCCCCTATACAACACAACCCTTTCTCTCCTCTCTTTCTTGTAGGTGGTAGATTTAAAGTGCATTTAGAGAATATTGAAGACATAATTGCAAGATAAAGTATTGAAGTCTATTCAGTCAGAAAATTAGGGCAAGATCAATTATTTATCAACAAAAGAAATTTTGAAGCCGAACCTTGTAAAAAAAAGCCTACAGACTGTGACTTTCTAAAACTTATTCTAAAATCCCAAAAACCATAATTCTTAGTCTAGAGTTCCCACAACCCTATCTAGATAATTTCAACTCAACTTTGAATGCTAGGTTTGTAATGTCCCTTGCTAATTTTGATGTAAACTTTCAGTTTAAGCTCTTGAACATTTCGTCAAATGGTTGTCTTTCAACTATGTTCTTGCTGGTAATTGTGTTTTAGTTTTCTTTAATTGTTTTGAATGATGGTATGATGCATAAAAGCCTCAACTAAACAATGCTAGAATGTAATACAAGTAAATCTTTCTAATTTTTAATGATATGAAGACTAAATTCTTATGCATTTGCATAATTACAGCAAATAGACATTTTCCCAAACACTTAATGTGAAAACTTCATAACTCTAATGAAAATGCATTCAATCAGATAAGCATCTACAACAAACTATTACTACTACAATCATTTACCATGTAAACTCCCAAACTTCGTAGCATAGCAATGAATACATAAACTGGTAACAAGCCTCCCAAATGATTATCACACAAATTGCTCTCAATGAGGACGATTATAATAGCAAATGACAAATTTAACTCAAATTGATATGACTCTAGATTTGGACCCTTTTGTATCATGAGTAAAGTCCATTATAGATACTTATTCTAATTTAGATAAATAAAGAACCTAGAATTCATTGGTTTGAGCAGTTGAAGTCGAACTTCCAACTCGAATATTTGTAATGCATTGCTACACCAAAGAATGCAAGTCCAAGTGATAATAATTTAGTCAATAGGCTTCTTATTGTGGACTTGCCAGTCCAAAAAAGCCGAGAATACCTGTCTCACACCCGCAAAAATATTTAATCCAACCAGTAAACCATGTTCAGATTCATGAAACTCCAGTTCAACCCCCGACAGTCATAAATTAATTCATTTATGGACCAACTATTCAATCGATGAATAGATATTGCAAGAACAATATTCATCATGTCGTGCATTGAATAGATCTTGCAGGAACAATATTCAAGAAAAATATTCATGTCATGCATTGAATAGATCTTGCAAGAACAATATTCAGGAAAAATATTCATCATGCCATGTATTGAATGCAAGTACACTCCATACACTCCACTGTCTAAACACCCCACCCTACAATTTAATTTCTCGCCATTGGAATAGTTGTTTCACACACTTGCATAATATTCGGTGCACCTGTATACCATTCGATGCCCCCACCATGCCATTTGATGTCCATCAGAAGTTGTAAATTATCCAAGATCATTGACAACTTCTATTATCATGAAAAGAAAGCCACCTCCATTAGAGCCAAATCTGAACAAGAATTTGGTAACTTAATTCTATTTCCAATCTCATTATGGACACATCTACCAAATTTTTCTTTCACTCTACCTTCACCGCCTTCAGTTTGCATAAGTAGACTATTTTGTCCACATTTATTTGCAGAGACACGCTTTGGAGTTGGACATAGAAGGAATTACAGAGTTAAACGTAATTTGAGATGGTACTACTTTGTTTTTCATTTTTTTCATGTAGATCACATTTCTTTGAGAAGTTCTCTCAAATGGCTAGTGTTTTCCTCTAAAAATTTGATTTTTTATTTTTCATTATTTGGTTCTCTTGTAACATCGCACTAAACTATGCCCAGACTCCAAGTTAGCATCAGTGTTAGAATTGTCAAGACCTAGTGAAACATGTTGGGTTTGTTAAAAGCTTGCATCTTTGGATCTGGTTGGTCCTCTACCTTTTTAAAGAATGAAGGGTACTAGAGTCTGTCAGGTTCCTTTTGAAACACAACTTCAATAGATGCATTTTTCTTTTGCACTAGGGAATGCTTAAGAAACATCATTCCTAGCTTTTTCTCTATCTCAAGGTCATTTATCTGCAAGACAAATATTGGGTGCTTTACAACTGAAATGATGCATCCTTCATTTTCTTGTCCAGTTGCAAGATAGAATGATGCAAGGGACTTGTATTACCAATCTAAACCATTAAAATCAACACTTTGGTAGTTATAAGCAGAGGGATGATAGCATTTTCCATAGACGTCACATTATTACTACAATTGCATTAAATCCTTGTGCACCTAAACTCCTAAGTGCACTAGATGTACCATGTTTATCCAGTTAGTCTCTTACAACCAGTTTGCTAGGGCAAGATTGTTGGGTATTTACCTTTTTTTTTTATTTAATAAATTCATCCCTTCTGGATCACTATTAGTAACAACTACATGGTGGGACATTTAACTGCAAGCATGGAGTATATTCCTATAGAACCACAACCTAACTTGAGAACAACTTCACTTGAAATGATATATATGGGTGCGCTACTAGCAATGATGACAACATTAGATGATTTCTAAGTTCTAATAGATAAGCCTGCATTTGAATGTATGTTGATACTCCTTTAATAAAACATCATGCTATTTTGATTCCTTTTTAAGGATAGCTTATGCATTGTGTGTATATAGATTTTTCCATGTCAAGATTCCTAGTGAAGCATAGCAGAGTCTGCTCCTCCTGATTTAGTTGGGACTGTGTCAATTAAAAGAATGAAGGATACTAGAGTATGTCAAATACCTTTAAAGAGAGCTTCAATGAAGAGATATTTCCATTGCATGTGATATTGTATAACATCTATATTTCTAGCTTTCTCTCTATCTACAGATCATTTATCTTCAAGACAAAAACTAAATGTCGATAATTGAAATGATGCATTCTTCATCTACTTGTTCAATTATAATGTTAACATTGTAAAGAATGACGAGGGTCTTGGATTTTCAATTTTCACCATTGAACTCAACATTGTGTAACTTTGAGCAAAGAGATGATGGCATTTTGCCTCACACATCACATTGAATCTTTGTGCACCTAGACTCTTAAGTGCATTAGATGTTCCTTGTTTATACAGTTAAATCTCTGAAAAACTATTTTTCGTAGGACCAGAGAGTTTTGTATTTGCCTCTATTTTTATTTAATAAATTTATCACTATTGGATTACCCTTAGTAACATCTACAAGACTAAAATTCTAGCTGCAAGAATGGAGCATATTTTGGTAGAACCATAATCGAACTTGAGAACAAATTTATCTGCAGCAAAATATGGGTTTCTGCTAATAACAGATGCAACTTAAAAAATGAATTCTAATGGTATAAAGCTTGTTTGGTTTGAATGCATCGTGATACTGCTCTAATAAGCTAATGTGTTATTTTGGCCTATCTTTTTGTGATAAGTGCCTTTCTCACACGTATTATTCTCCCGTATCAAGTGTCTAGCTAGCAATGATGACAACTTCAAAGATGATTTCAAATGTATAAAGTTAGTTTGTTGGTTTGAATAACTTAAATAATTCATTATTTCAAACCATCTTTTTGGGATAACTTTTGCCTTACATTACTTCAAATTACTGTAAATGAAATAAGTTTTCATGTACCTCACACTGCATTTTGTCTTTCTCTTGATGACGGTTGCACTTCAAAACCATCCTCAAGAATCAGTTTCACCACACAACAAAAAACTTTAGAAAAATATGAATTCTTCTTCAAAACGGACTGTGGAAATCTATTCCTCTCTAACCATAAAATTAATTGGTTTTTGTCTTCTCAATAGCAAAGCATTTAGATTTTTTTAATGTTTTGACTAACCTGATAGGCTCTCCTCCAATCTTTTGATGCTTGTTTTGCTGCTCAGCCTGGATTTGTTCAAACATTTTGATGTGCTTTGAGTCAATTGCAGTCAGATATGATTCATCTTTCTTGAAGCCTGTAGGATCAGATGAGCCACCACAACAACCTTTCCCCGTAATTACTATTTTTACTTAGTTTGTTGTAAAATTCCTTTATCCTTCCAAGCTCAAAATCAAATCTCTGTTTTCACAACAAGGTTTTAAAGGGTTTTTGTTCTTTCCTGCGCTTGCTCTATTTTTTTTTTACAATTTAAAATAAAATGTATGGCCTACTGTTTGTTGAATCCAATTGCTTGTAGACCATGTCAGGAATAAAACCCTAAAAGACAGTCTGCATCAGCCTTCGCTAAAAAATTATATTGGAATTGTGCTAGATAGGTCGAGAGTTTGATTCCTCTCTTCTTTTTAACATTTTCATTTTTCGGGGAATATAGTTTCTTAAAACAGTTTCATTTTTTGGGGAATAACTATGATATAATGTTAAATGCAACCTTATCATGGTCTATCAACAAGGTGGAGTTACTACCAAGGTCAAGTGCGACAGTAAAACTAGTGCCATGGTTAGGAAATATATTTACTCATTTTTTCTTTATTTCTTTTTTATTTTTATTTTGGATATAATCTCGAGGGGAAAAAAATTGTACTTTGAACGTTATCATTTGTAGGCCAACCAATGCCTTCGCTGGCTAGTGGAGCTCCAGAAGAAAATTAGGAAATAATTAGAATCATGATGATAAAAATAGTATTTTTATATATAAAATATGCATGAGTTTGTAATCTGCATGGAAGAAATTATAATGAAAAACCTTATTATCAGAAAAATAAAATGTTGAGGCTGTATGTTTGTATTAAAAAAAATAATTGTGTTCTCTGTTATTTCTTTTCTTGCCCGTGTTTTAAGAAACTAAAAACTTACTGACCCAAACAGTTAATATTATTATTAATGGAAAAATTACCTTCAGCCTGCAACAAACAGTTCGAAGCCATACTTTTTTATCTTTCGTTGAATATCAGTGAATGTTTCATGTATTGGTGCACACTGACAAATGTATGGTTTCTTTAGGTTCAAATACAACTTTGTTAGTAACAAGCATGCACATAAAATGCAAGAGATTCTTCAGTTTACTTTAATTCATTATCATGTTTCTTTTTTGTGAAAGTGAAGGAGGGATGGAAGATATGGAATTCTATTGTCTTCCTTGCTTTTTACCTTTACTTTTGGAAGTTGTTTATAAAGATAAAATATACACACATCTTCATATATGTGTAGGAAAAAGAAGGATTTAGTTTTTGAAGAAATATATAGGTACCAAACCAATTAAATTAGGTCATTGCTATGATAACTCTAGCAACTATTTATCAAGAATGTTGGGTGTACATGAATTGCCAAATCAAACAACAGAAAGCAAAATTTGAAGTACTTTAGCAATCGCTTTTTACAAATTTATTCAAGGATGGGTTTGTAGTTCAATGCAAAGACTAATTAGACACATTTACCAATAAGAGTATCTGAGTTGATTTCTTCAATGCACCAGATTACAAAATGCTAACAAAGTTAATGCTTCTGATTTTAGCTGACTTAAGAAATCCACCAAATACCAAACCTGAAGTCCATGTTTTCCTTTGTTTTAGCAACTTGTATGCCTACTTTGATGGGTTATTGCCAGATTTTGTAAATCCTGTATAGCTTTTATGTACTATGCTTTGCTTTTATATATAGTTTTTCTTGTTACTGAAATGAACCAATTGACATCTAAAAATTTTAAGATCAAATATTGTCTGAAATATTTGAATTCGAATATTTTGCAAATAAGAAAAAGCTGGTTGATAAATAAAATTTGTTGATAAGAAGAACAAAACTTTTCTCTAATACTTCTATTACACAGTACAGGAAATGCTCTCCTGTGAGCACATTTGTGAAGAAAAATCAATCTTAAGTATACCATATTAGGACTTGCAACTTAAATAATTTTAGAAACCCTACTTGTTATTGCAACCACCTTCACTTGCAATTCAAACCATATTTTCACAATGTCTCAAACCCTAGGAGAAAAAGACCTTGCTTGGAAACATGCTAAAATTTTTCCTAGGTAGAAAAAAGGAGAGGCAAAATGTAAATATTGTAAAACAATTTTTCATGGAGGCATAAATAGATTGAAATACCATATTGCATGCATACCCATCCATGATGTAGTGGTATGCCCTCTTGCACCTACTGAGGCTATTCGTTAGGTGCAAGTGCAATTAGAATTGTTTAAATTACAAAAAGTAATGAAAAAGAGGCAGAGGGAGGAGCTGGCAAGTGTTGGTGGTGTTGGAGATACTTCTTCCATGCCTACATACTGTCCTAGTGCTAGTGCTTCTACTAGTTTTGGTGCTATGGGTAGTCTTGGTGTTGCCGCTACTACTAGTGGTACTGGGAGTGTTAGCATTAGCCCTATAGTTCGTAAGTCTAGGGTGGATTCATATTTTGTACCGTGCAATACTCCTAGTTCCCAACCATTGCTTGAGAGCATGGTTTGGAACAAGGATGCAAATGATGCAATGAAGAAGTCAATTGTAGACTTCTTGTACTATTGCACCATTCCCTTCCATGTAGCCAAGTAATTATTTTTTGACTAATTATTTTAAAATTTATAGTTTGATAGTTGATTCTCAATATCTTTGTCTGATGAATTTTTATATTTAGAATCTAGATGTATCTCATTGTCAAATTCAAATTTAAAGTTAAAAATTTTAATTTTACAATACTTATTTGAGTATCTTATTAATTTGTTTATGACGTGTTTTATGTCTCCCTTTTGGAAAAATATGGTTGATGCCATAACCATATCTGGGGTAGGGTTCAAAGCCCCTAGCGAAAATAAATTAAAGGGCTCACTTTTGACTCAAAAGGTGGCAGATGTAAAAGCATAAATAGAGGAGCAAAGCTTACAATCAAGGAGTTTGGATTGCACCATCATGACTAATGGTTGGACCGATAAGAGAAATAGGACACTACTTAATTTTCTAGTTTCCACCATAGGTAATTTTACTTCCCTCAATGCATTGAATAATTTGAAATTTGAATTTGATTTAGTGATTAATATGGTTGATTTATGTTTTTTTAATTTATTGAATAATTGGTTTTGCTTCTTTGTTTAGGTGACACCATCTTCATCAATTCCATTGATGCTTCTGCCCATGTCAAAAATTATACATACCTTTTTGAGGCTATAGAGGAGGTGATAGTTGAGGTGGGTGAAGAGAATGTGGTTCAAGTGGTGACCAATAATGCAGAAAATTATATTGTTGTTGGTAGAATTTTGATGGAGAGGCACCCAACCATATTTTGGACTCCTTGTGCCACCCATTGCCTTGACCTCATATTGGAGGATCTTGGCAAGCTTTGATGGATCAAAAAATGTGTGGATGTGGAAAAAAACATTTGAATTTTTTTATACAATCACACATGGGTACTTAGCCTAATAAGGCAATACACAGGGTTGAGGGAGTTGGCTCATCCTAGCATCACTAGATTTTCCACAAATTTTATCACATTACAATCCTTGATTCGGTCAAAGGCATCTTTGAGGCACATGTTTTTTGGTGAGGAGTGGACTTCCCCATCCTATTCTATGACCACTGCAAGGATTGATGTGACAAATTGCTTTTTTGATGAGCTAGGGTTTTGGGCACCAATGGAGGAGATTGTGAAGGTAAAATTTAATTCTTTATTATGTTTTAATTTTTATTCATATTTCACTATTATTTGTTTATTTTCATTCACACTTAGTTCATTTTTCACAATGTTTACACTTTGTAGTTTATCGAGCCCTTGTATTTCTCCTACAAGTTATTGATGGGGGAGAAGCCCGCAATGGCCTACATATATATGATGGCATGGATAGGGCTAAAGAGGCTATTAGATCCGTCTGTGGTGGAGTTGAGGAGAAGTATCATCCAATTTGGGAGATCATTGATAGGAGATGGAACCACTAGCTTCATAGGCCCCTCCATGCAGCCGCATGTTTCTAAAATCTGACCTTCCAATTCAATCATGATTCTCGTGCAGATAATGAGGTTCTTCATGGGCTCTACTCAGTGATAGAGCAGATGTTTCCTGTTGTTACATCATAGATAGTGCATGAGATAGATGCCTTCACTAAAGCACAAGGAGAACTCTTTGCATGTCAATTGTACAAAGATAGTAGGACGATATTATAGCTAGGTAAAAATATATTAAGGGCATAATTTTCTTTTATATTATAATTTATTATTAAATGTTGAATTTGAAACTTGAACTTGAAAATTAAAGTTGGAAATGAGATTGATTTTGATTATTTTTCTCATCTCAGATAAATGGTGGAATATGTTTGGTGTTGATACACCAAATATTCAAAATATTGTCATTCATATATTGAGCCATCCATGCAATTCATCTAGTTGTGAGTGCAATTAGAGCATGTTTGAGCACATACACTCCAAGAAGTGAAATAGACTATTAGTGGAGAGGATGAATGATTTAGTATATGTTCATTACAACCTTTGAATTAGACACAAGTAGATTTTTTACCATGAATCCACCTCGATCATGCTAGAGGAGGTTGATCCATAGTCTGAGTGGATCACTAAGGCTACAAATGCAATCTTTTGTGATGAGGACCTTAATTGGGTGGACCCAAAAAATAGAGAGGTTGAGGTTGTAGCCATGGCTAAGGAGGAGGCTAGAGCATGAGTAGACACAACTAGTGTTGGTAAGAGTGGCATGGAGACACATGCAAATATTGTGGTTGCAACTACCTTATTCAAGACCCTTAGACACCTTTGTACGAAAGATGCTTGCTCTGGTATGCTATAGACTTGTGGCTATTTTTTTGATATTTCATATTTGTATGGAATAGTTGATGTCATGGATTTCATATTCCATGAGTTTTGTATACATTTGAGGGTAAGTGCAAAAATATGGGGGGCCAAAAAGGGGGCTTAAGTGGCCATTTTTTTTTTGAAATCAAGAAATACTAACCTTGGATGTGAAATTGAGGATGGTTACACTCAAAATTTTGAGATGCAACAAAAACAAGGATTGAAGTGCTCCGAGTCTACTTTCTAAACTACTAATTTATTTTGAAAATGGTTGAGATTAAGGGGTTCAAAAGAGGGATGTATAGAAATTGGTGCTATTTTTGTCAACAACAACATAACATAGCAACTTTTGTATGTCCCTAGCATGGTGAACTTTGTTTTAGTATTTTTAAAATCACTCTAGTGAGAAACTAGCTAATAGTATGTAGTTGATGCATGATTTTTCTGATAATTTTTTAATGAATATTTGATTTTTTAATAAATTTCTAAGTGAATACTTCCTGAAAAATAGAATTTTGTCCATGCTATCCCTACAAATTTTGGAAACTAATCATTTTTAAAAAAATAATTTGTAGAATGGAACCTAGTTTCTAAAAATGTAATTTATTTGAATTTTTGATGAACAATTAAATTTATAATGAAAAAAAAACCAAACACTACTTTTTTCCAAAAAAAAGACACACAAACAAAATAAATTATAGATGAAAGGCTTAACATTGTCAAAAAGTGAAAAAAATTACATTGTTGGATAGCTAAGAGAGAACCTAACATTATCAAGGTGTTCAATTTGTTCGAAATGGAAACACGTGCAATCTTGATAGTGAGCACAAACCCGATTATTGAGAAGGCCCTCTAATCCTTATTATTAGTATTCCAATGAAAATACCAAGCCTAAGGTTTGGGGATTCACAAAGTAATATATAATGCACCCGCATTATACTGCTCATGAATTATAATGCTTGCACATTATAATGCAAAGAGTAACACGAGTGCGTTATAACATGCTCATGTTATATCTTAGTTTTGCCATGGTTTTTTACATTCTTTTGGGACATGTCTAGCAAGACATAATGAAAGTGTGGTCTAACACACTCATATTATGTGTTGATTTACATTAAATGCTACTCTATTGAATGTATATTTTTATATTTGTATGTTTGTATGTATATGTATGCTTGTGTGTCATGTATGTATGTATGTATGTATGTATGTATGTATGTATGCATACTTGTATGTATGTATGTATGTATCAATGCATGTATATTGGATGTGTTCCTATATGTATGTAAGATTGTACCTACATATGTACATGTATGCTTTAATGTATGTAGGATCATATGTACATATGTATTATATTCTTTTATGTATGTAAGTATGCATGTATTTAAGTATGTCTTTCGAGGGATACAAAATTTAAGAGAGAGAAGAGAGAGATATTTTTCTAGGTAGGGTGGGAGGGAGAGAGGGAGGGAGAGGGGTGGAAGGGAAAGTCTAAGAGAGAGGGAGTGGGAGAGAAGTGGTTGGAGTGAGAGGGACTTAGCTAGGTAGGGTGGGAGGGATAGAGGGAGAGAGAG
>VDFB02302538.1:0-62455 GCA_007258455.2 Sequoia sempervirens | reverse complement strand
TGTGTGCAGGTTTAGAAAAGGATAGCGGCAGCTGGGTAAATGCCTGAAACACTGATATATGCCCATGTCTAGCTTCTTTAGCTTCATACGACTCCCACATATGCAGCATATATTCCCAAAACCCCCATGTGAGAAGGAAGCAGGCCCAAAAATGCACACATGGCCACACCTAGGAGAAAATGCTCACGCCAACACCAACCCAGCTCTCACGACCTCCAAAAGTCACTATTCACCAGGGCGACTGAGAGTTAATACTTTATCTAGCAATCTGAGGAGACCATGACTAGAGTTGCAGGAAACACGGCTCTAAATGAATGTGTAGTTGCTTCTACAAAGACCCACGACCTCTTCTCAAGTTCCCGCCTGACTCATTGTAGAAGAAACTCCAACGTTGAAGATGTATGATGTCTTTAAAACCCTTATAACCACAGCTAGCAATATGCAACTGGAAAAAACCACTGAAGATGCAGAAATGTAGTGGCCATCTATTGTGAATATCTCTCCACAGCTGGTCGCCCAAACCCTAACACCAAATAACAGAAATGAATAACCTTTATCTTCAATTTTGTCTTCGCAGGAGACCCACAAAATTGCTTGATCACCCAATTGGAAAAATCTGTGTGATTTTCCCCCACAAACCAGCAAGGGTGGTATCGTTTCACCACCGAAACCGATCTACTTCAAAAGGGTTTTTGTCCTTCCAAAGGCTGAGATGAACCAGGTTCAATCTCTTGAATCGCAAGGGTCTCGAAAATAGAAATAGAATAACACAACATAACCAAATGAGCTCAAATAACCTCCTTTTATACTTTTTTCCCCAAACTCTCTAGAAGCTTCAATTTTAAAATTTACCTTTTAATTAAAACTCACCTTTTTAATGACCTTTTTATTAAAATAATCATATTTTGACATGCAAGGTCCCAATTTAATATATCCATGATTTAAAACATCTTATTCCGGTTCCAACAAGCTATAACACTAAGCCCGTTTTTAAATAATTTAATTAATATTTGGCAACCTTAGTAATTTAATTAAAATATAAGCTATTAATATATTTGAAAGGTGGAAAATTGGTCTGTAAATGTAAACAAATCTGAGTCAAAAATCAGAAAGGGATCCTATAGAACTAAGAATAAACTAAGCCAGAGATTTCTGAGAAATAAATTTCTAAGACAAAAACATTTTTTTCATAAGACTTCTATTATTGCTGAATGTACTGAATGCAGAACATTAATGATTTCTATATTTGCATATTCAGATTTGAATCATCTAATATATGATAGAAGACTCGCTTCCAAGAGATGCGTCTCTTGAGAAGACGTGTCTCCACACGTGGAGGCACGTCTACTCAAGAGACGTGTTCTTTAAGAGCGCGGGTTCTTCTCTCAACTAAAGTTAATTCGGATTAACAAACAGACATACCCTTACGCATGGCAGATGTGTTAAAATACTCCCGAATTTAAACAATGCAATATTAGAATATCATACGATTTTTATACATGCTTTATAAAATTCGTTTGATTACTTATTTCCAGAAAAATATGAAAGGTATTAGGTCTTATACAAACGATGATGATGCTTAAGCAATCATCGTTTATATCTTATCTAAGCTACCATTCATTAACACTCCCTCTTAGCTTAGGGAAGATATTTCAAATCAAATAAGTATGGATATCACCTTTACACGTGATATCGAAGATAAGGAATGTTTTCTCAAAGTTGTCAAGTCACATGACATTCTTCATAACTCATCTTCATTATGGTATGTGCACTGACATCAAGTCACATGATGTCTACCATAATTCATGGCATATCCACGGATATAAATATCCACCATGATTATCTCTTAAAGATCACAATGATCTTCAGATGATATCAAGTCTCATGATATCCATCAAAGTGTCTAAGAGATACCATCATGACATATTCACAGATATCAAGTCACATGATATCTATCATGATAGTTTATCATTGTAGATTCGTCACTTTACAATGTCAAATACAAGTGTTCATTATTAGAAAGATCGTCACCTTTCAATAATGTACACAGGATAGTAGGCCCAAAAAGTCATGGAGTCACACACATGACAAAAGAGTTTACACAATTAAACATCTTTATATATTAGTACAATTTGATAAACAATTTGAATTTCAAACATAAATAACAAATTACATTTCAACCATACCAAGTTTCTTCCTGAAGTGCTCTACCTTGATTCGGGAGAGAGGCTTGGTGAGAATGCCTGCAGTTTGATCATTTGTACTACTATACTCCAACTGAATTACTTTCCTTTCCACCATATCTCTTACATAATGATAGGGGATCTTAGTGTGCTTAGATCTATCATGAGAGCTCCCTCTTAATCTCAACATTCAAAAATTCCTTGTATTACACCTAAGGTTAGAGCTTTCTTCAAAGTTGAGTTCTTAGGCCATGTCAGAACTTTCCCATCCATAAAGGTAACCCTATATCCATTGTCTTCAAGAGCTGAGATGGATATTAGATTCCTCTTTATTCCAGGTATGAATAAAACTCCAATGAGTTGAAGGGAGAGACCAAATTTCAATGTGATGGAGCAAGTTCCAACCCCTTTTTACCGGATGTGCTGAATCATCCCCAATTGTTACTTCTTCATCAAACTCTTCAGTCATAGTGTCTAAGTGTTCACTAAACCCTGTGATGTGCCTTGAAGAACCACTATCAATCACCCAGTTGTTGATATTGATAGATACATGACTTGATAAGGCAGATTAAAATACAAGTTTCTCAGAATCATAATCAGAAGTTGACTTTTCTGTTTTAGCATATGATGCTTGTTGTTTTAATCTGTCAGGGCACTTCATTGCATAGTGTCCATATTTATCACACCTAAAACATTGAACTTGGGAGATGTCCTTTCTTTTCTTGGAGTTTTTCTTCTTACTTTTCTTAAGAGAATTTGTGTTTAAAACTTGAATATCCTCATCTATAGGTTTCTGCTTATTTTCCTTTGACAAGAGTCTAGTTTCTTCTTGTAAACAGTCAGATCTTAACCTATCAAATTTGGGGAGTTTAGATCTCGCACTTATCCCTTGAACAAATGACTCCCAAGAGTTTGGTAGGCCTCCTAGTGCAATTAATGTTAATTCTTTGCTATCAATCTGATATCCAATTGTAGATAATTGATCCCTTAGTTCAATGATCCTCATGAAGTATGCATTAATAGTTTCTCCTTCGTTTATTTGGATATTGTTGATTTGCCTCTTCAATGCAAGGGTCCTACTAGTGTTGTTGATCTCATAGGTACTCTCAAGAGATTTGAACATGAGGTAGGCAGATTCATGTTTAGCTAGGATGGGCACTATGTGATCCCTAACTGCATCTACAAGGATTTTCATGGCCTTATCATTGTTTTCTACCCATTGAGTTTTCTCAGGTTCAGACTTAGGTTGCTCCAAATTTTCTCTCACAAGTGAGTCTACCTTATGTTCCTTAAGGATCATCATGATTCTAAATTTCCATGATGTGAAATTTTCCGCTCCTGCAAGGCGATCTTCAAATCTGATCACACTTGACATTATGAAGAATGCGAGTAAATTCGATTTTAGAAAATACGAATTTTCAGGAGCAAACTGATATTAGATTTGTTTGGGATTTGCACAACGTGGCTCTGATACCATGTAAATGTAAACAAATCTGAGTCAAAATCAGAAAGGGATCCTATAGAACTAAGAATAAACTAAGCCAGAGATTTCTGAGAAATAAATTTCTAAGACAAAACGTTTTTCTGAAGACTTCTATTATTGCCGAATGTACTGAATGCAGAACATTAATGATTTCTATGTTTGCATATTCAGATTTGAATCATCTAATATATGATAGAAGACTCGCTTGCAAGAGATGCGTCTCTTGAGAAGACGTGTCTCCACACGTGGAGGCACGTCTGCTCAAGAGACGTGTTCTTTAAGAGCGCGGGTTCTTCTCTCAACTAAAGTTAATTCGGATTAACAAACAGACATACCCTTATGCATGGCAGATGTGTTAAAATACTCCTGAATTTAAACAATGCAATATCAGAATATCATACGATTTTTATACATGCTTTATAAAATTCGTTTGATTACTTATTTCCAGAAAAATATGAAAGGTATTAGGTCTTATACAAACGATGATGATGCTTAAGCAATCATTGTTTATATCTTATCTAAGCTACCATTCATTAACATAGATGACTCTAAGACCCTAGCCGCCCCTAATGAAGAAAGAAATTGCTCAAAAAGGAAAGCGATCTGCCCTAGAGAGAAAACGTCCTCTTGCTGGTACAGTATGGCCTCATTCATGAGCTACTGGTGTGCCTTGGGAAATGTGCCAGCCATCTTAAATTCTGACTTTTACTTGTTTCTCCCTTCACAATAAATTTTTCCTTCAAACCCTTGATGTATTTTGTCCTGTAAGCACAAATTTGACTTCTGTATGAAGCCAAATGGATAAGCTAACTTCAGCTGGTCTTTCACAACCTCAAAAAGCTTGACTCTGAAGAGGTATTGTTCTCCAAAGCCTGTGAAATGCTGAAACTTGGTAGAAACCCTTGGTTTTTGCACAAACTCCAAAACTCTCAGAAAATAGACAAATTTGAATAATCATATCATAATGAGTTCTATTTTGTCTTTGAGAATTAAATACCTCATCAAAGAAGTCGACCCTCTCAAAAAAGCAAGTTAAATGAGCATTAAATGTTAAATAAATTTGCCCCTCTTGACTTAGGCATTTCAATTAATAAATGATGTCCCTTTTCAATATGAGTAATAAATACTCATAATAATAATATTACTCCTTTATTATAAAGTATTAAATACTTTATAATTTGCCATTAATAATTAATACTTTAATATTTCATTTAATTGACTTTATATTATAAAGTCAATTTAATAATCATTTAATAATTATCAAATGTTCCAATATTCTCTGTTTGCTTGTCAAATTGTCAAACTGGGTCGAAATTGATATGATCAACTGAACTAGGTGCACTACCAAAAACAATAACCCCTATTGGCCTGACTTACTATAAATAGTAAGTGCCTGAATATCACTCCGTGAGCATCTGCGAGGGCCCAAACTTGAATTAGAAAGTGAAGTGTTGTCTCTAACCATCGAGTAACTGCCAAAAAGGACCTTCTATCCATAACATATTAGCCTACAAGGGTCAGGAATAGGCTAAATCCACCAAACTCTAATGCTCGCAAAATGGGGACATTACAAGATATGAACAAGTTTACAATTATGCACACTATAAATGATTATCATCTAGGATTTGCATGAAAGGAATTGACCAAAAAGTAAAATTGGCCTATCTCTTTGATCTCAAAGGTTGAGTACAAGATTTGAAGGTACTTATCTCACAAACAAGTTTTTAATATTTAAGATTTCCAACTAGACAATAAAGACAAGTGCTTATTTTTGGCTAAATCAAAGACCAACAGATCCACATCAACAAGAGATGATTAAACAAATTGAACATCACACAACTTCATGAAGTCAACAATTAAACTGCATGCAAAGCTACAATTTAGAAAAAAATATTTTGGCAATACAAAGCTTGACTAAATGCAAACTCCTTTTGATTTACTAGATGAATTTACAAACATAAGTTCCAAAATAATTGAATAGCAACTTCTACAACACAAGTCTAACTCTCAACTATCATTAAGAGTTTACATGCTGAAAACACTTATTTATAGCTTACAATAAACTGCTTTGAGGGATTTAAGAATATTAATTAAATATCCATATCATAATTATTTTAAAGCAAACCTATCAACAATTATAGGAAAAATAAAAAGAAAAACAACTTGAAGGTAAACTAAATCTAAAATAACTAATAATTAGTAAATGAAGGCCTAAATAAGGTTCCCATCCACCACCCAAATATAGAACTTTGAGAATAGCCGTTGTCAAATATGGTCATTGCTAAAAATAGCAACTTGCACATGAAAGACCTCTTAGATTTTGGAACACCTTTCAAATTGGTATTAATGGATCTTCTTAAAAACATTGAAACTTGACTACTACAGATCTGCTACCAATTTCACCATCGTAACTAAGTGCCTTGAAAGTAAAACCTCAATTGTTTATTGGATAATCAAAATGGAAACCATGACCCTAGGGTTTGAACAAGGTTGGGAGCAATGATTTCATCTTTTGCACATGGGTATGATCACAACCCAAGGAACAAGTTTTGGTAAAGTTGGAATCAGTCACAAAAGAATTTAGCATTGAAGATCGCAATGGGTAATATGTTGTACCCAAAATCAAAATTTCTGTTTCATTAAGACATTTTTGTAAAACTGGTCAAAGTCTTGTAAAAATTGTCAAAAAGGTCAAAAAATGGAAATTTACATGTCACCAATGTTGGTCATGTTGATGTGATTTTCGTGACCGCACCAACACAGAATAAAGTTTCCCAATGGATACTCTATCCTCTCTTGAACAAAGTATTCAGCATGCTAAGATTGCGAGTGAGTTCATGCTTTCAACTCCAAGGTTCCGATAATGCAATAGAATATCCTTAGTTGGTTCGTTGTGATTTTGCTGGTATCATGAGGGGACTTACACAATTTTTTGGCAGCTGATAGCAGACAGCAGATTAAGGGTTTCACGTGATTCGAATGATTTGGCAAGTGAGCACAAGTTTCCTAATACTAACCAAAAATGAACTGAAATTAAAATGAGTGTAGGGTAAGAAGGTTCTATTCTACTCTAAGGCATGAGACATGGCGATCAATTCTCACAGACTTCAACCGAACCTTGCTTTGCCTCACTTCAGACAGCTTCCACAAAACCGGTGCAATCTTCAGAGGAGTAGTGAAAGGTGTTCGAATTATAACTCAACATGCAAGTACCATCAAAACGATGCATACGAACACATGAATCACAATCGAAGTTGAGTTTGAAAAGTAATCCAGTTGACCACGCAGGGCGAACCCACCGTCAGCGAGCTCGCTAGTGGTATGGATAAGCAAAGTCTTGTTCAAATCGAGCACCACATTCCACAATTACTAAGTACTTGCATGAAAATGAAAACTACTCTACTTTATGCTAAGTGAAGTAGAAAGGATGAAGAAACCTTGCTAACTGCTTATAACAAAGATGAATTCACCATTCAATGAAAGATCTTTTATTACAATAGTTTTTTGCAACAATCTCTTACAAAGTTTTCAAAGGAAAACTTTCCTTCTCCTTCAAACTACGCTATGCTAAGCTCTACTCTCTAGTCTGGTTTCTAAGCTCTACCGTCTACTCTGATCAAATGTCTATCTTTATTAATGAATTACAAATGTGGGGGACTCCCCCTTTTATAGTTGGCCAAGTCCAGTGGACGACTCAAATTACAATCGACTGGATGGCCCAAATTGCGCCACCTCAGCCCTAAACAAGATTCACCCTAAAAACCGCCACAAAGAGGAGTGGGGCAATAAATGAGCAATTAATGGCCACCATCCTTCTAGAAGATTCCTGCTTTGAAATGTGTTCACATCGTTTCAACTTCTTGGACTGCAGACTTGATCAAACAGCTTCAACTTCTGGCATGGCATGCACGTTCTCATTTTGAAATTCCAAGACTACAACCTCATTCTTCCGCTCGACAATGATTTTCTTCTTGATGTTGTTCTTTAACTTAGAAGTACTTGAGAACAACCTTCTTCTCTCCATCCTGAGCTTTGAAAACATTTCTTCTTTGTCACTTGAGCTGGGCACATACCAAGTCTCAACACTTAGCCATTTTCTCCAAGTATTCGCTTCATCTCCTGTAATGACCCTGCTCAAATCTGACCTCAAAATGCTGATTGAAGGCTCAAGGAATTTCATCAAACACTTTGCATACAAGGGTCATATGACTGATATAAAATTTCAGATTGTTTTTATGGCTCTTATCTCCATTTAACATCAATAAGAATGTTTGCAAATGTCACGACCCCTATTCTACAATGTTTAGTTAAAATAATTTATGGCGAAATAAAAGGGAATTTATTATAATATAATTGTAGATTTTAGTTTTGCAAATAAACGATAATGTTTTTTTATTTAGAATAATTATTATTACTTTTCAATTGAATGATATTTTTATTTGGAATGAATATTTAAAATTACAATTAAAAGGAATTTCTTTGTTATCTATCAAGGATGAATATTATGGATGAAAAAGAAGTATTAATTTTGTTTTTTTTCTCAAGATCTCGTTATTTTTATTTTAAAGATTCGGTTATTGATTAATTGTGGGGGTCTGGGAGGCTTAGCTACCGAGAGTGGGAATTCATAAATGCTGCAGAAGATTAGTTGTCGAGGGAAGGATAGACGTGGTATCCATTGTCATTAGATGGGGAAACTTGGCTGCCACAGGAAGTAGGGAGAGGAGTACAACCTTTGTGCATTAAACGAGTGTCCATGATTAGTAAAAAGCGTGTCAAGCAGAGGACACCGCAAGCAGATATTTGGCTCAAAAACAGGGAATGCAATGTAGTGGCGGGGGGTGGATTTTATGGAGAAGAAAAGACTCAGCCTCAGGAGGGAGAGAGGGGATTGTCACTGTTTTCTTCCTTTGGCATATACTTGTCTACCAATGCATTGCAACAGTTACATCTGCAAATTATGCCCATTTATTCTTTCAGTATCGATTGCACAATACACGGTATGCAGAATTTTGAGGTAAGTCACTTGCCATTTATTTATGGTTGTGTTTATATATATAATATAATTGTAAATCCTTATCTGTATTCCTTGCGTAGTTTCACCTGATTTTATCCCATTTCTCCAGCACTGCATAAGTGATCTATTTCCGTCTCAAAGAGCTTGCATCATTTCATAGCTTTAGCCTTAATGATTTGGATATACCTTACTTTCATAGAACACAAGCAAAGTTTACAGTGTTAGAATGTTCTCCTGCGTGCTCATTAATTTGACTAATTTGAGAGCTCCCTTGCTAAATTAATTTTTGTGTTTATCCTGCATTTTCTGCATTCCAAGAGATGTCATCTCCATGCGGCACTCTGTCAAAAAGTAACGTGCCTTTCTGTATTCCTCATTTTGCTTACATGTCTACCAGAGCATTTCTAACGTTAATATTGGAATGTCCAGACCCGGTTCTAAGGCTCCCATTTTAGCACAGGTAGGGAGGGTTTTGGATACGGCTGGGGATTTTTCCTTATGCCCACAAATTGCATTTGCTTGGAAGTTTCTAAAGCTTGTATACAAATCCATTTTGAACTAATCCTGCGGTCATTGCATTCCATGTGACCATATTTCACGGAGACATTCTGTTGAAACAGTTGCGCGCCTTGTCTGGGTTTCACATTTTGCTTACATATTTGTCAATCACAGCTGTAGAATGTAAGACTTTGGAGGGTGTTTAAATTTTAACTAAATGTCCCTGATACCATTTGCAGCCTGTAACATCTGCAGTACTTCAAAATAGAATGTTGTAGAGGTTTAAATAATCTCTCTGATTCCGTAGTCAGCCTGTCTGAGCCACAGTCTGGGGATAAAGTTTCGACATGGGTTTAGAGTATGTTTGTTAAAATGAAAATGGCGATGGAGATTCTATCAGTGAGCACATTTAGGTTTTAGCATAACAGAAACCTTTACCCTATGAAGCTGCAGTGAGAAGAGCAAATGAAGTCATTATTCAAATGGTCCTTGTATCATAAATCATAAAGCCATGTGGTAAGTGCTTCTCATTCCCCGCAATTAGTGAAAATCTTTGGTGAAATGGAACTCATTAAAACATAATATTTCAACCTTTGAAAAATAAATTCATTCTGATCGCTGTGTTGGAAACTACACAAGTAAATAGAATAGTTATAAAAAAAAAAAAGAAAAATAGAATTATTTCTTTAATTGGATGTTTAGCATATTCTTTTTAAAAGGAAAATGTTAATGTAATTCTTCAAAAGATAAGGATTTTAAATATTTTAAAATTTTAAAATTTATGTTATGAGATTTATTAAGGGCAATTTAAATAAGTGTATTTTATCTCTAAGTTATCAAATTGGGATCATAATAATAAATATGATCATTTTAAATTTAAATTATATTTATTTTTATTTAATTTGATAGGAGAATAAAAATTGAAAATTTAGTAATTAATACTTACCTTGGGTAAATGGAATATTTCCTTTCATAGTTAAATTATCTCTTAAATTATATTTAATTTTATTTAAGTTGATAGGGGAGTCAAATTTGAAAAGTTAGTAATTAATACTTACTTTGGGAATAAAATTGTGTCTTCTCCTAAAGATATATTCGTTGAAGAAAATTTTGTTTTCTACTAAGGATATACTCCTTGAAGAATAGGGCTAAAACTCCTATGATTAATGTTTTACTATGTCTTTCTTACCGATTTGTTTTCAAACTACTTAGGTAATGTGCGATGTCAGAAAACTTTAGCTAACATTCTTATAGTTATTTAATTGCAATAAGCCAAAAATTGTCAAAAGATAACTAATAGTTGTTTAATTGCTTTTAACAAATTAAAATTGACAAGGCTGAGTGTAGTAAAACAGAGAGAGAGAGAAAGAGAATAATCTCTAGTACCATTTATTATGATTAATATAAATCTATAATTACATTGGTAAATGATTCTTTTTATTTGTTGTATACCTCATTTTATGAGTATAATAAATTACTTAAAATCGTTGAAAATTGTTGTTAATAAAACTATTATTAATAATCATTGATTTGTGACAAATTGACTATAATTTTATTATAGTATGTATTTTAATTAAAAGATATGATGGATTATAATATGATGCCATTGTTGTCCTGTTATTATGCCATGATCAATCTATTTTCATAAATAATACATTGAAATTTCTTTTACAAACTCAAAGTAATTATCCTTGGAGTGTGTTGCATCCTTATCGAGGTCTTCAATCCCTGGCTTCACCTAAGTGGGTGGCAGCCGTCTGAGAAACTGTCTGGGGTAATGGACCCTAGAAAGGGTTGCATACCCACTTTTATAGTACGTTATTTGTATGGAATGCATGATACCTTGAGTAGAGGATTGAACTTTAGTATGTATCAATGTTATGGTGTTGTGAGTATGAATGAAGTTGACTTGTCCATTGAAACCTAATGGTTATACCCTATGTGGGTTAGTCAAATGAATTGGAGAAACTCAAGTTGTCGAACTACGGTGCCTCTGCGAAATATATACGTAGGCAAGGCCATCAAACAATGAGCCCCCGAGGCATTAGGTCAAGCCCCTAGGACTGTCCTTCTGAGTCTTGTATATGACTTGTCATATTGTAAGCTACCATTGATTTATATAGCTTGTCTTAAGTAATCATGTACTAACTACCTTGATCATATGTGTGTGCCAATTCATGTAAACCTTGTAAGTATAGGAATTGAGAATGAGGAAATTACAACATGATGGAATGGAGGACGTATGTTAAGCCAACCCATAGTAAGTAGAGTCTATTACTAAAATTGTAAAACATGTATATTCTTGCAATTTCTTTAATTTGCATTACTGCATTTAAATTTACATGTTTTGAGGAAATGATAATTCAGGTGTAAGCTTGAATGGCCAAATCTAATGAAGACACCACCTTGTTTCAATATACTTTGATTCATTGATGTATTTTAATTATTTAATTATTTATTTTCATTTGATTATAATGATGAAAGCAATTTCAGGAATATAAGGATATGATTAGAACATGCATCTTTCCAGACGTTACAGCAAATGACTCTAAATTGACTAAACAATGTCCTAGCATGAATGTGCAACTTATTTTGGCAATATTCAATGCATATATATGATTTAAACATGAGAAATGATCACCTACAGCCAACTGGTATTTTAACAAACAGTTGGTATGCAAACTAACAAACTAAATACAAATGATATTGAATTGCTCAAATGACACCAGCAATTTATATCTCCTTAATTGCAATGAAATTTCTAATACAATGCTCATGAAATATGGCCAAGACTCTTGGCATTTACATTGATTACAAAATATGATAATGCTGGTATAATGCACACCTACAGCTGCAAATATAACTAGGCTAAATGCAATGCTAGAAGATGATAGAAATATGAAGAACCTGGCCTCAAGAAGTGCCTTGGATGAAAGATGAAATAGAAATCAACAACAAGTTCAAATGATATTCACCAAGCCCAAATTGAATTGCTCAAGTAGTCGCCCCTGTTCTTGCTTGGCAATATTTTAGAAAAATAAATACAGTCTCTAAACTCCTCAAATTTGTTATGAAAATGATTGCCAACACCAAAGGAAGCAATCCCTCAAGTGCCCACAAAATTATATCTCCTTATTGAAGAGCAACGAATGAAAATGTGATTTCTCTCATGGCTGATCTGCAAACTGGAACAAAATTGCATACTTCAAATAACTTCCCAAACTCTTCCAAAAATGATTGCAATTAGCACAATGAGAAAGAGTGAAGTATCTTCCTCCACTATCCAACTAAGGTTGGTGTTGCACAACCGAAATTGGCACTTAACCAGCTAGGTTTGGTCTTTCACAAACGAAGACTGGAAAACAATAAGCTAAGCATTCAGCTTCAGCAGTGTAGTAGAAAGGTGTATTCAACTCAAGATATCCAAATGCATAGCCCAAGCCTCTTTTTATACTTTTTCAACCTCATCACCAAGAGACTTCTAGAAGATTCTTGATTATTCCTTAAGTGACTTTATTATTTAATTATTTTATTATTAAGTCACTTAAGTCACTTTTTATTATTAAATTAATTAAATAATAAGTCATCCCTTTTGATATTTTATTATATGGGAATAACTTAATAAATAATTAATTTAATAACATCTCTTGATTTAATTAAATCATCAATTAAGCTATCCTCATGAAATATCAATAATTTGGACAACTTAATTAAATAATTTAATTAAATCACCATACCTCCAATTCGGGGACATGACAGTCCTCCCTTCCCAAGATTGCTTGTCCTCAAGCAATTCACAACTGTCAATCCATCTCAACTGTCATAACATTTGATGCCTAAATTGGAGAATCAACTATGCCTGTCCACTAGCCACCTAGATCCCAAGTGAAGATCTATGTAATGTCCCTTTCACCACCAAGTAGCTCCTGCAGTACTAACACAACTTGTTGAATCCACTCAATAGCTGATGTAAACCATGCCAAATATGAATTTGCAATGAAAACCCAAGTAGGAAAACCATCAATCACTGAAGAATCAAAGAAGATTAAATCACCAACCAACAAGTAGATAGCTGCCCTACCATATGAAATAAGTAACCAATCCAAAGATGGGTTGTGGATGCCTTCATTACCCTCCAAGGACAACTTTTGAGTGGCCGATCCACTAAGAATGTCATCACCAACAATATCATCCTCTTCAAAAGAATGATCAACCATCACACCACATGGAGAAACCTCAAATTGTACCAAGTCAAACTCTTCATCACTAACATTAGAAAAAATATCATTTTCAGATTCATCCTTCATTTGAATGAGGAGTCTTCGAATGTGATCTATCTTTTTTTGCCTTGCTATGTTGATGAGATTGACCTTGTCTTTCACTTCTTGAAGGTGTTTCCTTTCATTGGCAGCCACCCACTTAGCCTCTTTGGCCTTCTTCAACTATTCTTCATTCAACATTTCAGACCTTTTCACCTCATCAATGCCAAAATACACAAAATCAGTCCTCTTATGTTTGATATCTTCATGTCTACCAATAGGTGTAGGGCTGTCATGAAAAGAAGATATCATATCATTGGCTTGTTCAAGATCACAAGCTTCCTTGTTATGAGAAGGATGAGTCATCATGCTGCTGTCCTCAAACCAATCTATAATCATATCATGCCATTTTAGAGTGTCACCTTCATTGTGTGTAATCACATCACTAGTGGCTGTTCCACTAAGTAAAGGATCAACTATCTCAACCACCTCTACATTTTGAGTCTTCAATGGATCTTTATTTATCAACCCACAATCTAATTCTTCACCCAATGAGACATCACAAGAAGACTTATCTTCATGTAGCTGCTCCAAGTTGTCTTCCATCATCACTTGCTCTTCTTTACTCTTGAAGTCCTCATGAAGTGTCTTGTGCTCCGCATCTTCCACTATGTGATTTTCCTTAGGACCAACAACAAACTGATTACTAGCTGCTGAAAATTCACCTTGGAGACTTTTAGATGTCTCGCCATATTTCTTCATCCTCTTGTTCCATTCTTCAACTATTTTATTTATCCTTTTCAAGCTTTGTTCATGTTGTTCTAGCAAGGCATTCAAGATGCCATTCATCCTTGACTGCTCACATGTCATTGGACTTCTTGCTTGCTTGTGATAATATTCCGGATCCTCCATATACTCAACAAATGGAAGGTCATTTTTGATCCATTGTGGAAGTGCACGGTATTCTTGGAAAGCAATCTCTATTTCTTCTTTGGAGACCATTTCTTGACCAACAAAAATTCTGATCTGCAATCAAATAGCTGAAACAAAGTGCAATCTACCCAACAGGCTGGCAAGATTCTTGGCTCTGATACGACTGTAATGACCCTGCTCAAATCTGACCTCAAAATGCTGATTGAAGGCTCAAGGAATTTCATCAAACACTTTGCATACAAGGGTCATATGACTGATATAAAATTTCAGATTGTTTTCATGGCTCTTATCTCCATTTAACATCAATAAGAATGTTTGCAAATGACTCTAAATTGACTAAACAATGTCCTAGCATGAATGTGCAACTTATTTTGGCAATATTCAATGCATATATATGATCTAAACATGAGAAATGATCACCTACAGCCAACTGGTATTTTAACAAACAGTTGGTATGCAAACTAACAAACTAAATACAAATGATATTGAATTGCTCAAATGACACCAGCAATTTATATCTCCTTAATTGCAATGAAATTTCTAATACAATGCTCATGAAATATGGCCAAGACTCTTGGCATTTACATTGATTACTGTTGGCGTAACAACTAACACCTCTGGAGTAGAAGTTGTTATGAACAGCCTATGTACACTACGCAATGAGTGCTCTTCAAATTAGGAGGGGAAGCTCCCTCGTTGTGCTTTGACAAAAATACTTGCAAAGGAAAATAAGCTAAACTATGTCCTGTCTTTTTGTTTCAGCTGTAGAGGCACAAGGCTTTCTTGAAAGAACCTATATGTTACAGCTGAGTTTTCTCTGGTTTTGCAGATCTACTAACTACAACTTAAATTTAATCTATCCACTCTCCTCAAGAAAACAGAGTGAGAGGAAACGGAGCAAGGTTTGACTATCTGACAATAAACGAGTTTAGATTCTCTACTTGAAGGCAAGGTGGTGCAACTATCATCTCAATCTAAACAAGCTTATTGGGCACAAAACAGATTTAGGAATTTACCAAGACGATCTTGTGGAACCCTGTGTGGCATAACACTTGATTGAAATAGCAAAGTCTTCACAAAACAGCCTTTATCATCACAATCTCACGAAACCCTATGTGGCATAACCTTTGATTATATTGATAAAGATTCACAAAACAGATTTATCACTGTAATTTCTCGAAACCCTATGTGGCATAACGATTGATCACAATGGTAAATAGACACAAAACAGATTTATCACCTCAATCTCTTGAAACCCTATGTGGCATAACAATTGATCTCAATGATAAAGATGTTCAAACAGATTTATCTAAACTAAGGAAAGAATTCACCACTACAATCTCTTGAAACCCTATGTGGCATAACAATTAATTGCAATAGTGAAGACACATGAACAAATACCAAAAGAGCAATATTGAGGGCAAGGTAGGCGCAGCATATATTTCTCTCTCAAGCAAAAGTTATTTACAAATGAGCAAAAGCTCTTATTTATATACATCAAGGTGTAGGGAACCCTAAAATCACCTTGAGTCATCTACAGTTCTTGCAATGCATGCAAGATTTTTTAAGCCCTAATGAAGTAAACTATATAGTTAACTGGGAAACTACCCTCAGTTAACGAAACATCTAATCTAAAAATGAACAATTGTGCGAGCATGCACGCCCTTATTGAAAGCGAAGTTAACTGGAAGACTATCATCAGTTAACGTAAAAACCCTAAAAGAAACTCCAAGTGTGAAAGGCGAATCTCAGAATAGGTATGCATGTGATGACAACATCGAAGTTAACTTGAAAGGGTAACACCAAGTTTAACTCGTGTGTGTAATGTCTATCCTGAGAGGCGGGAACTGAAGTTTACTGGTCGTGATCTCGAGCAATCAATCCTTCAACGAGGTTGTTAATTGTATCACTATCTGGAGCTATGAGACTCTGACGAAGAACACTATTTCGATGCAGCATGTCCTCACCAGCTGTGATCTGAGACTGAAGTTCGCCCCTACTCCTCGTTGCCTCGTCGAACAATGCTGACATGACTGTAAGCTGAGTAATCTTACAGCCAATAGTCTCCCCACTGAAAATGGTATGAATGAGTGCCTGGAGTTCTGATTGAACATCGGTAAGCTCCACGTAGGCACCACCCTCGATCTGGTAACGACATGGTAAGCAAGATACTAGAGTCCTCACAAACCGAAGTGCACTAGTGACGTGCTCTCTACTCTCAGCCAACTCTGATGCTAAAGTGTCTTCTATCTTTGCCCTGAAAACCAATTGTGTTTTCCAAGAGTAGATAGCCTCTCTGTCCTCTGCATCGGTGACTGCATCATAAGCCACACTCAGGTGAGCAATCATAATTTCATCTCTGGGTTTGTTAATTGCCATATCCTGTTCCTCATCCTGAAGACGAATACGGAGCTCTCGTGCATTGTACCGCAACTGATATAACTCTGTAAGCATAGCACGGCCTCTAGCAACGAACTCCTCCTCCCATTCCTCCAAACGCTTGCCATATGCAACTAAGTGAGTGAGTTGACTTTGCTCTACTGGAGGCTCAAGCATCGGTGGAAGTGTGTTAATGGCATCGGGTCTATGTACAAGGCTAGAAATATACTGTCGAAGCTGTCTGATTTCAGCCTTGAGGGCTGCCTTATCTTCTCCGTCCTTCAGTATTCTATCCCTGGCACTGTCTGTAGCAACTTGTAGAAGATCAACCTGAGTCTAGCGTGTGCTGTGACCAAGGTTGACTGATAACTTCAAAATCCTGAGATTCTAATTCAGCCAATTCTTCCCCTATGAAGGTACGGTAGTCTCAATGACAATCTCCATGTCAGTGTTTCTCTCTACGTGAACCATGTTTTTGACTCTCTTATCTGGCGCATCCTGGTAAATGTCATCAAAATCACAATGATTGAGAACATAAGATGGCTGCCTCCTCTTCCTTCCTAGCTGAGCTTCGATCCAAGATTGATCTCGGCTAATGCTAATAGAAGGGTCCGCACTAGCGACAGGAGGTACTGATGAGAGTGAATGTGTAGAAGACCCACTGCGAGGTGAAGAGTCTAAATCCAATTCGATGTGAATTGGGACTGGTGAAGGCTCTGAAACTGGTGTAGGAACTTGAGGCTGAACCTCAGGTACTGGCGGGCTCTGAACTAACCTCTGAACTGGCTCTGTGATAAGCTGTCTGTCAAGCTCCGTGTGTGTAATAGTGGCAAGCACCTTGCCCTTTGAATTGTTTGGCGCTTGTACTTTCTTAGGAGGGTTACTCCTCTTCTTTTGTTTTGGTTTTGACGAAGAAGGTAGCGAAGGATTCACCACTACTGGCGGCTATGCTCTGGGAACACTTACCCTCCTTGTCTTCTTGCTGTCGAGGTAAAGTATACTGTTTTGAATAACTCTACTTGACCTCTCCTTGACCGTTGCATATTCCTTGGCATACCAATCTACAGCTGGCAACGGTTGTGTATCGACCTGCTCTCTGAAAAACTGAGGAAGGACCTCTCCCTCATCATCTGATAAACCTCCCACATCTTCTGACAAGAAAACAGAAATCTGTGGAAGAGAAAAGCGGTCGTAACTGCGTCTATGAACCTCGAAGTCATCTGCGCAATTTGCCCAGTAATCCTCCATAGAAGGCTCGTGATATGTACCTCCAGCAAGGCGAGCTATATAATGACCTGAAAGGTCATAGGCACGTGCTTCGATAAGATACTTAAGATGATATTTCTCAAGCTCCTGTCCTGCAATCTTGGCATCAATTGCTGACTTGCACCAATACATTCCAAACTGCAAAGGAAAGTTGAGTGATGGTCTGTGCCTACGGCGTAGAAGACGATGAACATCATGCATCTATCTAAGGAACTCCTGAAAGACTGTCTTATCCGAAGGATAACGTGGAAGCATAGCTGGATTTCCTGTAAAGCCGTATACTCGGATGTAGGTGTATGTTGGGAACTGAATAAACCAATTTGTCCATCCATCCATCTTTGTCCTAGGCTCTGCCGAGATACGAACATGCAACTCCCGGTCCAAATTCCTCACTGTGTAGGTCAAGAAAGCTTCGTGAACACGCTTGAAATGACGTTCAGCTCTGGTGAACTCAAGCTGATCATAATACTGATAAACCTTCTGAACAGTGAGAATGCCCACGGTGTTAAGTCCTCGGAACTGACCCTGATAAGCGATCAAGTACACGAGATATGAACACATGTGAAACTCATGGGCAACTAGGAAACCGGTGATCTGCGTGTGGAGAATATTGCTGATGAAGGATGCCCAGTCATAATGCTCCTACCCAGAAATGATGCGACCAATAATGTAATACATCCAAGGCTGGAAAACATTTTCGTGTGCTTGACCTGAGACACGATTCAAGAGTGTGATTAGAATCGCGTACTCATCCTTCTATTCACCACGACCCACATTGTTTGGCAATCTGTTCTTTGCTTGTTTTAACCATCTTTCTGCCATTTTCTTCTGACACTTGTCCACATCAGCATCAAATCCCTGTTCACACTGCTCCATAGAAATAACCAAACTGTTCTGGTGCTGAGGAATGCCAAAACTCCTTTCGATGTCTAGAGGCTTGAGACTACAAATGACCCGTCCGTCAACTGACGCTATCTCACGAGTAGTAGGATTGTAATGCTTAATGCAAACCATTACAAACTCAACACAATGAACGGAGATAGGTATGGAAGCGGCCTCTAGTAAACCAGACTGCTCGATATTCTGAATGATTGAACTTCTGATTTTAACTGGGTCTAGTACTGCTTCTGGCAATACTTTGTGAAGGTCTGTCTCAACCAACCTACGAAAATCATGAGTAAGGACGGTTTTGGTCATGTATTCGAGCTGACTGAACTGCATTATGAAAAACTTGAACTTAGCTATATTCTGACAAGATTTCTGGAATCTAAAAATAGCCTGCGAGAGTTAAAAATAGCCTTTCGAAGAATTATTTTCAGCAAAAAATCCGAGATATGGGTTTTGTCCAGAAAAGGATTCTAAGACAACCCAGAACGTCAGATTTGCGAAAATTCAACTTCTACTCGATTGTACAAAGATTTTCCACTTGAGAAAATTAGCAATTCGAGAACGAATGTTCTGAAGCTAAAAATTCGTGAAAAATCAAACGCACAATTTCAACTCGAGGAAATTATATGAGAATGATCCAGATACTGAGACTTGCCAGATTCGCCAATTTCAAGAACATGCACAATATATTTTGTGAGAAATCTGTGATTTAAAGGATGAAAAAGACGTTTTTATTATGCCTTCTTCTGTGAAAATCGCCCAAGATTTCTTCAGATAACTGATATTTGTGAACTTGAATCTGCAAAAAGATATGTTAGGAAAAATCGCCTCTGTGAATTGATGTAGATTTTGCCTTGAACTGGAAGAATTCGCCTTGTTTTAAAAACCACGAACTTTCCTCTCTTGAAATTTGCGCCTTTGAATATGAATGAAATTCGAATTTCCTTTGAAGAAAATACGAATTTATATAATGAATTTGAGGATTCGCATTTTGAATATAAAATTCGCCCTTGAATATTAAATCCGCCTTTGAATATGAAATCCGCCTTTGAATCTCTGGAGAACTTGCGAATTTTATTGATTTAAGGAAAACGCCTTTGAGGAATTTGCGAATTGTTTTGGATGAATTTGCTTTGAAGATATGCGCCTTCTCTTCGGAAGAAATACGAATTTATCTTTGAAGCTTGCTTTGAAAACTAATAAAATTCGATTTCCCTTTCGAAAATATGAACTTGCTTTGAAAAATACGAATTCCACTTAAGATTAAATTTTCTCTTAATGAAATACAAATTTCCTTTGAAAGCTTGTGAATAACAATGAAGATTGCGCCATGTTAAATAAGAAGAAATTCGCACGACTTAGCAACTGCAAGAATTCAAAACCCTAACAAGAATAGAAGTCATCTGATTGGTTGCCTTTCAGTTCCACTGCCACTAACTGGAAGTTCAAATTTGAAATAAATAATAAAATATTTATTATCATGCAAGGGCGCCAAAAATAGAAAATCGCCATCTTATGCTAAAATTATAAATATTCTGAACTTCAGTTGACAATTATGTTGAAGCTCTGAGATTCATCGTCAAACTTCAACGATTCCGAAAAGTCATCTCTTGAGCATATAGGCGTCCATTTGCTCAAGATACCTCATTTTTTATTAAATCCCTATTTAATAGCTAACAGCGCTGTCACGACTGGCCAACTTCGACACTGATTTCCGGATGACCGGGTGATGCTGAGACTGATCTGAGATATTCATCGGAAAGCCTACTAAACAAGGAAGAAACGTCTGCTGGGAGACACTACTACAAAATCCATTTGTTAACCCCTTGAAAAATTAGGCGCCCCTGATTAAATTGTTTTTACGGGTTCCAGACTTAGCCATTTCTCAAACTGCCATCTGACGCTTCAAACGGCTGCCGACGGTGAACGGTGAACCCTGCTGACAGGAAACAAAGCTCACTGCATGCCTAGAGACATTCTGCATCCAACAACTATACGTATGACACCCGAAAGCTGTGTTAAGGGCCTCAAAAGTAAAAGCGCCCCTGGCTCATAGTTGCACTGGTGTCATTTTGACGAAAATCAAACTTCCATCCAAGTACCCTACTTTGACCGCTGATATTTGGAGCTGGGATGACCCGATTCAGGCACTATCTGTTTTAACGGACAGCCAGAAGGGCCCTCAAGAGAAGTCTCTGGAGGTAACAAGGCAAGAAAACTGCTTCTAAGACCTCAAAAACTCCAGTGCGTATTTTAATTAAAATTACCGCTCCAGACTTGGCCATTTTCTGGACATCATCACTTTGTAGTATTACACCAAAGACCTCGCATGTACAAGCGACTGCTAAATCCCGAAAGCTGACGGCTAGGCTCGTTGAATAGATAAAATGATTACGCTCAATAGTCGTGAAGACTTCGAACGCGAACGGGCTCATCTGACAGGCCTAAAGGCTAGGCGCCTCTGGACTGTGGAAATACACTAAAAATTGTTTGTTGGTTCGCCCGCAAAATTACGTGCTTGGTAGAATCTCTGCTACGACCACCTGGAACGTCGGATTGACAAGCAAAATGGAGCGTTGCAGAGGTAGGCTAGAGTATTACTGATGTCGTGAAGACTCTGTCTACAAATTTTGTCATCTGAAGGGTCCTTTAAACCGGCCCCGGCTGTACTTGCCTGGGAACAAACGGAGAAGCTCAAAAGCGTGAAAACTCCATTTAAAGCGATCTTTGGATGACTGCCCGTGAGTTAAAACTTCGGATGATTGCGCTTGATATCTCGTTGGATAAGCAGACTAGTTGAGAACAAATTGACTGTATTTGCCATCGAGACATGCCAAGATTTACCCCTCCTTAAGATGGGCGCCCTCAGGCTAGAGGCGCGCTTTTGCCTGAAAAAGACAAATTTCTCACATCTGGCAATTTAGGGATTTCAACTTCATGTTGCCAATTGCCGGAGCTGTGGGTCTCGGAATGCTTCGCTGGATAGCTCGACGGATAGCCAGACTAATTCTGAAGAGATTGACTGGATGCTTGAACGTTTTAAACAAAATCTTGACCTTCAACAAGTTGGGCGCCCCTGGGCTATACTTGCACTTTCTGACTTTTCCTTTGAAAAATCTTCATAATTTGACCATTGAAAACTCTGTTTCGATCATTGAAATGACCATGTGCAATGTGAAACGCCGTCATGAGATGCTCCTCCACCGTGAAAAGCTCCATTCTGAGTCTCTGCTTCAGGTTCTGATCAATAAAACTGACTTTGACCGACAAACTATTGACAAAAACTCCATGCTTGATATAACCCAAAAACTGTATTCTACATCATTTTAGCAAGGTTTAGACTATTTTAATGCAAAATGCCTTGATAAAGCAAAAAATTTGGTTTGGGTACAACATTAGGCTCCGTCTGGTGACCATGTCGGATACCTACAGCATAGGAGAACCTAAGAATCTCAGTGTTAAGTAGACCAGTGATTTACAATTTGGGCATTGGAGTCAGGACTTTCCCTATTCACCTAAAAACATTGGAGTTTCCTAAAAACCTAACCTAAAAATCACCTAAAACAAGACTACCTAAATCACCTAAAACACGACAAATTATCACGAAACGGGGA
The DNA here is from genome assembly GCA_007258455.2 of Sequoia sempervirens. NCBI lineage: Eukaryota > Viridiplantae > Streptophyta > Pinopsida > Cupressales > Cupressaceae > Sequoia > Sequoia sempervirens. Next base: position 39,935 of record VDFB02302538.1, on the reverse strand, counting down.
AACACAATACGGCATAACGATAAAGCATAAAAATTACTTACAAAATAATATTACTCCTCCCCCGGAGGGTTGAAGTGCTTAAGATACTGCCCGCTATAAGGAAGCGGGAAGAGCCTTCCATCCTGGTGTGAAAGAATAAATGTGTTCTCTCCAGCTGATTCATGAATCTGGAAGGGCCCTAACCATAAGGAATCAAATTTTCCATGCATTCCTTTTGGCTCATGCCTCTTGTCCCACAAAAGGACTTGATCTCCAATTTGAAAATCTCTGTGACGAGCTTTCTTATCAAAAATTTTCTTCACTCTTTCTTGATGTTGAGTGATCTTATCAACAACCTCCGTCCTTTGGTCTTGAAGTTTCATCAGGAGCAAGGTCCTCTTCTGAATAGGATCATTGAATTCTTCATCTTCCACTGCAGATGCTAGCTGTAAAGCAGACAACTCCAATGTAATGGGCAAAATGGCTTATGTACCATACAAAAGTATAAAAGGCGAGGTGCCAATAGCTCTTTTAGGAGTTATACGATCAGCCCAAAGAGCGTCGTATAACTTGGTATGCCAAGCTCGCTGATTTGATTCAACTAACTTGCATATAATTGTGACAATGTTCTTATTGGATGATTCGGCCTGTGCATTACACTGAGGATAATAATCTGATGAATGCGACAACATGATGCCGTGATCAAAACAAAAACTTAAAATCTCCTCTGACGAGAACCAAGTTGCATTATCAGTCACAATTTTCCGAGGAACTCCGAAGCGAGAAATGATATTCTCTTTGAGAAAGCTGCAAACCACTTCGGACGTAGCTCATTTAGTAGGAATTGCCTCAACCCACTTTGTAAAATAATCTGTCGCTGTAAGGACAAAAACATGCCCCTTGCTGGAACCTGGATTGACGGGTCCTACAAAATCAATACCCCACTGCTGAAATGGAGCATCAATGACAACTGGCCTGAGTGGAAAAGATGCCAATTTCACTTTACCAGCAAACTGCTGACATAACTGACATTTGTACACCCAATCATATGCGTCATGAAACATAGTTGGCCAATAAAACTGTGCTCTTAGAATCTTAAATGCAGTGACCCTTGATGAAAAGTGTCCTCCGCACGCCTGATTATGAAAAGTCTCTAACAACCTTCATTGCTGATCCTTTCTGACACATAATAGGAAAGTTCCGTCAAGGCCACGATTGTACAGAACGTTATTAACTAGCACGAAATTCTGTGCTTTCAATTTCAATGTTCTTTTCTGCTGTTTGTCCATGTGACGTGGACATTCTCCATACGCTGAATAATACCATAGAGGTGTGTACCATTCTTCTGCAGAATCAACTAATAGGACCAAAGGAAGGTCCTCTTCAGCTTCTTGATCTGAAACAATTCCACCATTGCTCTTGAACTTGCGATCTCCATCTTCCGCCAATAATCTGCAAAGACCTTGCCCGCGAACAAGCTTGGTCGGCTTAATCTCCAAATCATATTCCTGAACTCTCGCGATCCAATTCCCTCTTCTCGTGCCCATCTCTTGTTGGGTAAGCACACTTTTTACTGCTGGATCAGTGACATACACTGTAGTATGTGCATTCAAAAGATAAAATCTAAAATTCTTGACAGCCCTGACGACAGCATAAGCGTTCTTCTCAATCTGAGAATAACGCATCTCAGCATCTTTGAAATTAGCACTCATAAAAGCAATAGGAGATTCACCCTCCTCGCTGAGTTGTGTCAAAATGGCAGACAATGAATGTTCTGACGCATAACAATAAAGAATAAAATCCTTCTGAAAGTTAGGCCGAACTAACACTGGTGCATTAGCAATAGCTTCTTTTAGCTTGGTAAAGGCCTGCTTGCCTTCATCCGTCCACACAAATGTAGACGTCTTCTTCATCATTGCTGAAATCTCCTTCGTCAGCTCCGAGAAATCAGGTACAAATCTTCGGATAAAGTTAACTTTACCGAAAAAGGAATGCACTTGCGTTTTGCTTGTAGGGAGAGATAGGTTTTTGATTGAATCCACCCGATTCGGATCTATTCTGGTACCTTCTTTGGAAACGATATGACCAAGTAACTTGCCTTCCGTCACCGCAAAGATTGTCTTCTTCGGATTCAAAGATATTTTATGATACCTACATCTCTCGAACACTTTCACAAGGTGTGAAAAGTGATCACTCCGTTTATCTGAAAAAACGGTTAAGTCATCAAGATAGACGACTATGATCTTATTCCTAAGATCCCCAAACGCTAAATCCATGGCTCTCTGAAAAGTAGCACCAGCGTTGATAAGGCCGAAAGGCATCCTCTCATAAGCAAACGTTCCCCACGGCGTGGTGAAAGCTGTCTTGATTTGATCCTCCTCAGCCACTGCAATCTGATTATAACCAGAAAAACCATCAAGAAGTGATAGCATTTCTGATCCGGTAACTGTCTGCAATGTATGCTCCATGATAGGTAAGGGATAATTGTCCTTTAAGGACGATTGATTCAAGTTCCTGAAATCAACGCAAATTCTGATTTCTCCATTCTTTTTGCACACAGGAACGATATTTGACACCCAAGTGGAATGATGAATAGGAAAAATTATTCTGGAATCCACCATCTTCTGAATTTCCGCATAAATAGTATCTTGAATTCGCGGATTATAATGTCTTTGTTTCTGCCGAAAAGGCTTCACTTTAGACTTCAGCGGAATTGTGTGAGACAATTCAATTGGTGTGAAGACCTTTAAATCTTCATATGACCAGGCAAAAACATCCTTGTACTGCTTGAACAAGGCGATAAACCTCTCAGTTTCTTCAGGAGTACAACATTTTCCCAAATTCACAAACCGAGGCTTTTCTTCAGTACCTATGTTGAGTTGATTGTATTCTGACGAAGTATTCACCCCTGACCTCTTCTGATCTTGGATGTAACGATCATGCCTGTCAAAAATATCCTCCAAGGATACAAAACCTTTAGGAATCTGATTTCCTTTCAACTGTATGATTCCAAATTCTATAACCTCAGATTCTTCAGTAATTGACTTTGTAAGGAGTTGAGCTCCCTTCAAAGAACAATTCTTTGTAGTTGTCTCCCATGACGAGAAATTCTTTGATATCTTCATCATCACTAAAGACTTGCCAGTTGTTTGAATTATCAGGAACAGCTGGTCTGTAGATTAACTCAATAGCAAATGAATTCTGACGAAAGTCAGAGTTAGGCATAAAAAGAGCGGCTGAAACTGCAAGCGCATCAGCTTTGCTATTGTTCATTCTTGAAATGTATTTGATATTGAATGCATCGAACCAGTCGATCGCATTCCATACTCTCTGCCTATAGTTTTGGAGACGATTCTTTCTAACATGAAACTGCTCTCTGACCTGCTTTATGATCAGCTCTGCATCTCCTTCAACTTGAAGCAGCTTGATCCCCATATCCTTCGCGTTTTTGAGACCTAACAAAAGCGCCTCGTATTCTGCAGTATTATTAGTGCAATCAAATTGCAACCTATATGCAAAAGGATATAAACGACCTTCGGGAGAGATAATCACTACTCCCGCTCTGGAACCTGAAGTCGAACAACTGCCATCAAACTGCATCGTCCACACCTGAGATTCTTCATCTGATAATTTAGTGGAAAGAGCAAAATTCTGACAATCATCTGTCACTTCAGACACCATAGCATATGTGCCTGGACCCGTGTCTTGATACAACACTTGAGCGTGTGGGTCCTGGGACTTTACCACTGTAAACTTTGATTTGGTTTCCGGCTCTAACTTGAAAGTACCTTTCTTCAATGGGATTGTCACGAACGACCAATCCATTTGTATTTCTCCTCCGAGATCCTTGCAAAAACTTCTACTAAGTAACATCCCGTAACTGGTAGGAATATCAGCTACAAGGATAGTCATCATAATCTTCTTCTCTGGACACGACGCTAGCCTCACTTGCGCATCTTTGAGTTGACCAACTAACGGCACTGGTTTGGACTCAAGTGAATAACACTTTTCCTGAGTCGGGGTGCACGAAAGTCCCAACGCATTCATAATCTGTAAGGGCATTACGTTGTCCGAAGCTCCGCTGTCAATTATGCAATTGCTCAGCTTGAAACCTCCTATATATAAAGATATATAAAACGGCCTCGGCTTCTCTTCTGCAGGAACTGAGGATTGTAGTAATGTCGGCTGAATGACATTCTTCTTCTTAAGAACGTTCAAGATTCTATCCAACTGCTTTGGATGATCTTGTAAATACTCCAGCTAAGGTATCTGTACCTTCGTCTTCATCATGCAAGAGACAATGTCAAAGCTTGCTGAAGACGTATCTAAAGCTGTTGGCAAGATATTCTCGTGTGAAGGTTTTTGATTCGAAGTAGAAACTACTTCCTTTGCTTTTGTATTCAAATTCCGCTTTTCCTCTTCCTCCTTCTGTGCTTTGAAATGTTGAGCACGTGTGAACACAGGTGAGGTGATATTCTCATGATTCACTGCGAGAGAAAAACAACGGGATTCTTCTTCTTCTTCAATAACGGGTTCTCGATCAAAATATCTGTTGACGTGGTTTTTGAGACCGCACCAACACAGAACAAAGTCGCCCAACGGACGCTCTATTCTCTCTTGATCAAAGTATTCCGCACGCTAAGATTGCCAGAAAGTTCATGCGTTCAACTCCAAGGTTCCTTTAGTGCGAATAGGCTCAGTTTGGCTTGATGTGATATTGCTGGTATGTCAAGGGGACTTACGTAGTTGTTCAGACTTCTCGCAGTTAGCAGTTGATATGTAATTTGAAGGGGATTCTTACGTGTATGATTTGGCAGTGTGTATCTTTTTCTAAAACTAACAAGAAGTATGCGGAAAGTAAAAGGGAAAAGGCCTAAGAAATTTGTACTCTATTCTAAATGCAAGGTATGTGGGGCTTCGTCTCAATAGACTTCAACCAGATTTCACCTAGCCTCCGTCGGACAGCCTCAGCAAAATCGGTGCAATCTTCAAAGGGGATAGCGAAAGGTATTCAAGTTATAGTTTAACATACGTACACCATCAGAACAACGCATATAAGTATGTAAGCCATAACCGAAGTCAAGCACAAGATAATGTCCAGTTGACCACGCAAGGCAGACTTGTCATCAACAAGCCGCTAGTGGTATGGAATAAAATGAAGCTATCTCAATGAAACACCACACACCAAAGTAAGCTACTTGCATGAATTTAATCTACTTGGATACGAAAGGAAGAAGAAACCTTGCTAGCATTTCATGACAAGACAAATTCCATCATCAATGAAAAGATCTATTATCACAAAATGTGTTACACAACAGTCTCTTCAAAAGTTTTCAAAGGGAAAACTTTCTCTCTTCTCCAAATTATGCAAAATGCTCTACAATCTAGCTCTAACTCTATCTCAATTCTAGCTCTGATCTAATCTCTGATCTCTAATTCTAATCTGAATGCCTTACAAATGAGGGGGACTCCCCCTTTTATAGCTAGCCAAGTCCCAAAGGACGGCTAGGGTTACAATCAATAGAGTGGCCAGAATCGTGCCACCTCAGCCCTAACCCTAAAAACTGCCAGAATAGGGAGTGGTACATTAAATGAATCAAAGATTCCCACTCACTCCCAAAATAGCAAATGTAATAAATGCTCCATACTCAGTCTTCTAGAAGATCCTCGTCCAGTAGTGTGTTCCCATTAGCCTTCTCTCTGACTGCCAACTCAACAAATCTGCTAAGTACGGCCTCAACCTCCTCAACTGAAATAGATGGAACACAATCTAACTGAAACTCTAACATCAGAATTGAGTGCTCGTGCCTCGTATAAGATTTTCCAAGCGCCCAATGAGTCCTCGTGTTCTGGATCAAAGTGGAGAATGTAGCGTATTTTCAAAGTCATCTTTTAAGGTCTTAACATCTCAAGAAGCGGAAACAAAGAAACCCTCAAATTATCAAACTTATATCTCCGATCAAATTTAGCTAAGATGGCTCTCAATGTATTCTCAACTCCATCTATGATATTGGCTATAGCCTTGTGAATCCCGTCAACTCGTATCACACGCTCCGTGATAGCCGAAGAATACCACCAGAGAAATCATATCGGTCATTCGCCTGAATGACACCTCCATCAATCAGCAACTGCAGTGGCACATGCCTCAACGCCTCAAGACGCTGGATCACCTTACTCGATAGATAGAGGCATCGCCCCAAGCATGATCCACGCTCCATTCGTGCCAAAATAGTAGAGGCCTGCTGAAAAGCAAAGGATAGGTCCTCCATGAATTTCTCTGTCTCCGTACGAACCCCTGTGACCCATTTGTCGCCTCCTGTGCCATCTTCCCCAACTCTACTAAGCCGCTGACGACTCTCTAGGAATATCTGCTGGAGGCTCTATCACTGGTACATCCTGCCCTCGAGAACGAGACAACTGCTGAACATATCCAATAATGCCTTGTGTTCTCGTTTCAACTTCTTGTATTTTCCTTCTTTCTTGAACAATCTATCCTTAAGGGCAAGGAAGGAGTTATCACACTCCTCAACAATCTGAGCACCAGTAGGGCGTCCCAAATCAAGAGTGGTGACCACATAGTTTTCCGGAGCTGCTTCATTCCGGTCACACTCGACTCGTGGGACAGCAACGTGAAGGGTACGAGAGCCATCCTCATCTGTGGAGATCTTCGAAAATTTTCTTGCCTTCTTCTTCGGGAGGAGCACTGATCCGGTTCAAAAACTCTTCCATCTCAACCGCTGGATCAATCTCCTCGCTCGGGCTTCTTCGCATTCTGTCTCTAAGCCAATCGGGCACCTCATATAATATATCGAAAGGCCGCTGCTCCCGTGCCTCGACTTCTCTAACCTGTTCCACTTCTTCCTCATTCTGGCGAGGCTCATCGTCCTCAAGTGGCTGAGTGTCACCCGACACTATATCATCATCGTCGCCATCATTCATGGCCGCCTCTATCTCCTCGCTGAAATTGAAAAGACAGTCCCCTCATCATCCCCGCTGATCCTGCTGGATCAACCCTAACAGTACATTGGCACTCCGCCAATCGACTCCCTCCGTGGGAGGCTGAATATCATCTCCGCACTACCGCACTGATTCACTTAAACCCTCCGATCAGCAAATAAAGACACCTCCTGTATGCTTGGAGAACGGTTCCAAAGGTTGCACGCACTCGTAACTCGGAGGCTCTTGAACTATTTTTCTCGGACTCGTCCTCTTGTGATCTGTTTCTTCCTTCCCGTGGTGGGCGTCCTGTGATCTCCCATCAAGTTGTGTCAAGCAATTGACCTACCTTTCAATCTGCTCACTCGCCTATCGACCCATGCCCTGGTGAATGTCATAACCGGGATAGAGAGAGTATCAAGATCAGCAACCTCGGGCTCTGACCAATCAATAGGCGGAAGTGGAGTGTCCCGAACGGCTGCATAGTCTGGATGAACAACATCCATGTCCTCATTAACCTGGTCCGGAACCGGAACTACCTCACACTCCCTGATCAGAGTAATCGGCAACCTAGAGAACATCCTCTTTCTCACTTCAATCTCATCAATTGCATCAGCCCAATAATCCTCAATGGTGGCCTTGTGTTTGAATTCCTCTGACAACCCCAGTTGATGTTATGGTGCGGGTCATAGTGTTGTCTACTAGTGTGATATGAGAAATGATAGAATTGAAGCTCACTTTCAGCTTCTCTACATGCCTGTATCGAAGGACAAACCTCGTCCGAGTTGCCCATCACAACCGGAAACTCTATCCCTCCTTTCTTCTTCCTGATTTTGTTGTCAAAGGCTAGCAACCGCCTAGCCATTCTAGCATTATTATTTTATCTCATAGTGTACTTTAGGCAGCCTATAAGCGGTATGAAATCCTACTTAATGTATGTAAAAATCTTGAAACTCAGATAAAACCAAAGACTCCATACCTTTCAATTAGCTCCCCGGCATTTCTTGTAGAGATTCTCGTGACCGTGAACCTCTCCCCGAAGTAGCCTCTGATGTATACATGGTGAATGAATCGCTCACACGCTTGTAGTGGGTTGTGCTCGACAGCAACTGCGGTACACTTCACGAATTTTGAATTGGTGGGAGCCACAACCGATGGGTTCCTTGTAAGAAATCCCTTTGTACCTCGTCATCCGTGCCAACATGTAAATGAGATAGGAGCTCATGTAAAACGTTTTCGTCCTCCGCAAGCTCAGGAGCTGTTCATGTATATTGTCGCTGATCATCTCAGCCCAATTGACATAATCCTTGCCCTCCAACACCAGGTTGATGTAATAAAACATCCATGGCTCAAAAATATAAGACTGTGGGCATCCACCAACCCCCGCCGCCAGCTCATGATAAGATCACAATATTCCTCGCCAAGTCCTTTACTATGATTCGGCTGCAGCCGCACGGTGACTCGGCTTCGGAGTGCTCATCCAGTGAGTGTTAATTGTGTCCATGCACCGCTCAAAAGCAGAAGCATACATACGCTCCGCTCGCTCCCTGGACTTGTAAATCATGTTTCTATGCACTGGGATCCCGAAAGCTTCACCAATGGCTGCCGAAGTGAGGTTGGCAAGCACTTGGCCATCCGTGATTTGATCGCATCGGTGTCTTTTCTCGTGAGCAATTGGCGACTCCATAACGCTAACTCCGAACATCAATAGTCATGGAAACCCAAAGAGCTGCATATAACCCACTTCGACGAGCAGCGGCGACCAAGCCCGGAGCGATTTCAACTCAACAGCCCGTTTGAATAAGCTTCTGTGCTGACAGAGCCTGCAGTTCGTGGTCCGCCAACTTCTGCCCAACTTTGAAATAAATTTCGCCTCCGCATGAATGTCTTGCTCGCCTTCTGGATCGTAGGGGCCCCGCTTCAGAGGCACCATTGTCCTTTCCGGTTGTCCTTGCTTCAGCCATCTGCAACATAATAAACTTTCATCAGCAATCAGATTTAATAAAATAAGACATGATACAGGGGCTGCAGTTAAATTCCAGAGGCTGCAATATCTTTCACGCTTGCAAACCTCAGCCTCTTCTCTGACACTTAGAACAGATTTCTAAGTGGAAACCGATGATTTTACTTCAACCAGCAATCAGCAAATTGAACCTCAACCACTTCGTACCTCAAACAGCAAATTTTAAACTTCTATATCCTTGCACTTCAAACCAGCAATCAGCACATAGCGAACTTCTTAATTTTGCACTTCAGACTATCAACTAGCAATCTCACAAACTAGCACTTTCGTATTTTTGAGTTCTCAACATTTCAACTCAATACAAGGCGTCTCTTTCAATTCTACTCCAGCAATGGCGTTTTTTTTTACTAAGCTCAATTAAGATAAGCAAGTTTGAATCCAAATTCTTAGCAATCGGCGTACTTACCTCAATGAATCAGATTTCAGCCACTAGCAAAGTCGTACCTCCTCAAGCACTTAAGACGTCTTCTTCAACTCTCAGCAAACTCAAGCTCCAGCAAAATACCTCTCAGCAACTTAAGGCGTACTTCTCTCAGCACAAATTTAATCAACTCCCAAGTGCGCCTCCTCAGCAAACTCAACTTCTCAGCAACAATTTCAAATTCTTTCAAGCCTCAGCAACTCACTGCAATGCTTCACCCTCAGAGCAAGTTCGACTTCCAGCTGTGAAAATGAGTGAAGAACTTCTCCATTTTATAGCTAAAATTCAAATTCTACAAGACGTTATTTTTAGCCAGTGCCATTAAACTCCACTACTCCACTTCAAGAATTCGAATTTTCCCTCTCTGATGTTTCTGACACTTGTCTCCAGTCGTCGGGAATATTATTCTTCTAGAAACTTGACTTTGAATGGCGTTTTGAATTCCTCTTCGAAAAATTTAATTTAACTTCATCATGTTTTACTCACCAGCTGGAGTTCCGTCACTTGAATTCAAATTCTTAACCTCATCATCTACTCTGGAAAATTCATCTTTGAAGAATTTAATCACAATCATCTAGGCAACTCCCTTCGTACTCATCATTCGAAGAAAATTCACTCTGAAAACTCATTTTATTTGAATTTGCCTTAGAAAATTTAAAATTCTCCCTTAGGAAAATTCATAACTCAAGCACTGATCAAATTCCCTACGGAAAAAGTGTCGGCGAAGCTTGAAAGATTTAGAAATCCATTCATCATCACGAACATTCAGTACCCAGAAGCAAATTTTTGCTAGAATGTCTCGAATTCATGGGTACCCAACGAACGGGTTCATTTAATTTTTCGAATTTTGAACCTTAGAAAAATATCATTTCCATCATTTAAACTCGTTCTTCGCCTGTGATCACTCTGCGTTGCCTTGAAAAAAAAACGAATCACCTTGCGTTATCATCATCTCTGACTTCATCACTGAGAAAAAAAAATGCTTGCCTCGAAAAATTTTCATCAACTTGAAGCTCTAGGCGTATTTTCCAAGGAAAATAAATTTGCCTTAGGAAATATTTTAAAATCTTCTTTGCACTTTTTTGAAATCTTGCCTTAGAAAATATTTTGTTGATTGCCAGTGGAGAGGAACTTTCACTTAGAAAATTTTTATTAACTCCATCCCCGGCACGCCTTGCACATTTTATCTTTACCACATCACTTGGAAAATATTCATTCAAAAAGAGCCCAACGCCTTAGATAAATTTAACACTTAGAAAATATTTCATTTCCTCCCCTGAGCGCTTAGCACACTTCATTTTATTCTCAACGCCTTGAAATGCCTTTGAAAAATTTTCCAACACCTTATAACTCCCTTGCTCTAGGCGCACACTTTACCTAGCATTTTATTCCACACCTTGGAATATTTTCTAACACCTTATATCACCCTCAACGCCTTCAAATATTTTCTAACACCCTAGGCGCCTTACATACTTGGAGAAAAATCACACCCCACTCACCTTGGGCGCATTTTGCCTATGGAGGAGGATGACGCCTAGCCTTTTAACTTGAGTTTACCACGCCTAGATAACATTTTTACCTTACTTACCACTTTTATTCACCTTTTACCTTCCAAACATGGGCGCATTTCCTTGTAGGAGGAGGATGACCTTTCAACTTCTTGTTTTTGTCCTCATGTGAGCTCATTTGGGCGCATTTAGGAGGGTGGGGAGGACGAGTTTGCAAGCTGGGCGCATTTTGCATGTGATGAAGGATAAAAACTTTGACTTTTTGTTGACCCCTTGCAACCTTGGGCGCATTTCACCCCTGCTGGTGGATGAACACTCCAACATCCTTGGGCGACTCTTCACCTTCCACGTTTTGTCTTGACATGGCCCAGTTTGGGCGCATTTTGGCCTTGGAGAAGGATGAACAATCTTTGACTTTCTTGTTGACTCCTACCTTGGGCGCATTTTCATGCTTGTGAACTGGGCGCATTTTGATGAGAGAGAAGGATGGGCGCATTTTGACCCCTGAGGCGGATTTCTCATACTTAGAATTTTTCCTCAACTTTTCCCTCTTTCACCTTGGGCGCATTTGGACCCCTGAACAGGATGAAATCTTGTTGACTTTCTTTTGACTTTCTCTACCTTGGGCGCATTTTGCCCTGTGTGAAGGATGAACTTGCATCTTGAAAAATTTTCTACGCCCCTAGCTGAGTTGGGCGCATTTTGCCTTGCCTGCTGGACGAGACTCCAGACTTAGACAAAATTTTATCATCCTCGCCAGCCTCGTGCCCTGCTATTTATAGTAAGTTCTCTGTATTCGCGCCTCTGAAGCTCGGAATGGCCTGAAATTTTAAACACAGCTTCTTCATAACCTTTTCAACCTGTCGATACTGCAACTTTTAGTCACCCTGCTATTTATAGCCTGTTTCTGAGGGTGGCTTACTAAAAATAGTAAGCTCTTGATTCTGATAGCTCCCAAGCTCCCACGAAGTTGAAATTTATTGAGGCTTATCCTCACCACGCGGATTCCTATACGGGCCGCATTAATCGATGCATGCAACCGCATTTACTATTTTAGCCGCTTCCAATTTGACTTACTATAACAGTAAGTGCTCCGCTTGACTCGAAATTTCACCAACAGATAGTTTAGAAGAATGGCCGGACGCGATGGTTTATAATCGGTTTTCGAAGATTTTGACTTTTGATGCCTATTTTCGTGCCCCGGGTTGAACTTAACGGTAATTGCATGCGTATCAAAGATCTCCGCTTTGCTCGCGGCGTACTGCGGATCGCCTTCGCGGAATCGACTGTCAGTGGCTACTGCCGACACACCTCGCTAAAAATAGCAAGTTCCCATCGAGTGAGAATTCTCGCTTGCATGTCACACCATCGCGAAGCTCTCGAAAAACCCATCAGGAATCACCTGACATGCAAAGAAAAGCTCGACATGCAAACCCTAAAAATAGCCTCGGAAGGCTGAATCCTGAAAGTGGTCATCTCGACTTGCATGTTATATCACCGCGAAGGTCTTGAAAAACCCAGAAGGAATATCCAGACATGCAAAGAAAATCTCTGCATCTGGACCCTGAAACTTGCCCTGGAAGCCGGACTGCTAAAAATAGTAAGTTGTCCAATTTTGCTCAAATTTGGCATGCAAGCAAATTGATATACTCAATGCCGGTGATGATCGAATTTCAAAAATGCCGAAAATTGCTCAGATTGCGCAGACACTTAAAAACAGTAAGTATCTCGGAATCTGATGAAAACTGGCTGGAAGCCCGTTGGATGCCTGCTGATAACAACGTTAAGATCAATTTTCAATTTTCTCGCTTTACTTGACCTTGACTTGACCAAAAATGATGAAACCCTAATTTTAGAATTGGCCAATATCTTCACGTTTAAGCTCAATGACGACACAACCCCCAGAAAGACGGACACCAGAAAAGAGACAGAGCGAGAGAGCGAGGAAAAACCCAAGCCAAAAGACCGGAACGGAGCAAAAATAAGGGGGTCCCCATCTAAATGGGGCGATGTGTGAAAAGGTCACAACATCTGGCGACTCCACGGGAAAGTGTTGAAAAAACACTTTAAGAATTGAACTTCAGATTAGTCTTCCTCAAACCATCATACGGAAAGGACACTTACTCAAAAGGGGAGAAGAATCCGATATTGGATCAAAACACTTTCATCTAAAACCTTGTGAGTGTGTGCATGCATTCCATCTCTGAACCATGTCGACTTCCGGAATTGGTCGTAGTAGGTTATATAAATATCTCAACTTCAAAAGCATCCTGGACATTGCCTCGCTGCCAGTCAGGCGTCCATAGCCCCGACGAGGTTGTCGCTACAATTCTCACGAATATTGCTCCACTGCCGGCCGGGCGTCCATAGCCCCGGTGGAGTTACTCGTATGTTCCCAAAACCAATATTTCATGATATTTTCTTTCATTTTTCATTCTCTTATTCTTTCTTTTCTCAGATATTTCTTTTAAGCACTTTTTCTTTTCTTCGCTTGATTTCTCCGTCAATTCCTCAATTGGCTGGTAGGCAATGAAGCCTCCAATGGGTTTGAGAATTGCAGTGGCGCTGAAGCAAGATGTAAAATTTTCACCTGCCAAAACCTTTCCCAAGAAACCAAAATGACTTAGAGTGGAGATAGGTAAGATTTTTTTAAGGTCTTTAGACTCGTGTGTTGAGACACAATAACGGATTAACCTCCCGAGACGAGTTCAATCTCTAACTGGATGATAACAAGAGGAAAACAACCTTAATTCTTTTCAAAAATTTATGCAAATTCCAGTGGAAAGAAACCACGTTGTGAAAGTTAAAACATCATCACCCCATCGCAACGGGAAAACCCTAAAATCCTTGCCCATTCCAAACCAAAACCACTTGAGCGGACCACTCAAGGGACGGGAACGCCAAACCAAAAACCCAAAGGGCAACAAACCAAAACCAAAACGAACCGAAAAGCAAGGAAAAGCAAACGGAAAGCACAAACGGGAAAGCAAACCCTAATCTAACTATTTTACACAGTAGGCTCTCGGAGAGAACCTAGGACTGGAAATAATGCTTGAGGAACTGTCCGTTGACGGGCAACGGGACATCCTCCCCTGTCAAAGTACGCAACCTGAATGCATTATCCCCAAGGATTTCAGAAATCTGATATGGACCCAACCACAATTTGTCGAACTTATCGTGATCACCCTTTTTCTCGTGGGCCTTGTCCCAATATAAAACCAAGTCAGAAATCCTGAACGACTTGATCTTTGCCTGTTTATTAAACCATCTCTTCACCACTGCCTGGTGCTTCGTTAGATTCTCAAGAGCCTCATCTCTTTTCTCTTCTAGATGCATCAACTGGGATAATCTTGTCTGAACCTGATCTTCTCCCTCGAGGTACTCTTGAATGAATTGGAGAGTTGGGATCCTTAACTGCACTGGAAACACTGGATCCTGTCCGTAAACCAGGTGATATGGAGATGTTCCCAAGGAATTCTTTGTTCTTATTCTGTCCGCCCAAAGAGCAAACCTCAACTGTGTGTGCCAATCTTTCGGATTTTTGTCCAGTAACTTCTTAATGGCATTCAATAAATTCTTGTTTGTGGACTCTGCTAGTCCATTCCCTTGCGGATAGTAATTGGAGGAAAACCTCAAGGTAATTCCGTACTCAAAAGCCCAGTTGGAAAACTTCAGCGATGAGAAGGCTGAACCATTGTCACTGACCAAAACGTGGGGGCATCCAAATCTTGTCACAATATTTTCTTCAAGGAATCTGATAACCACCTCTGACGTGCACTGCTTCAACGCTTGAGCTTCTGTCCATTTGGTGCAGTAGTCTGTAGCTGTCAAAATATACCTGTGTTGTCCTGATGACGGCGGATTGATCATACCAATAAAATCCAAACCCCATTTTGCAAAAGGTCTCACTTCAATCACTGGTTGCAAAGGCATAGCGGGATGCCTTCCTCTATTAGCCGCTGTCTGGCATATGTGGCAAGCCTTCACATGTTCATATGTGTCTTTGAAGAGCGTGGGCCAATAATATCCAGCTCTCAGGATTTGATGAGCTGTGGCCAAACTTCCTCCGTGTCCGGTTCCAAATTTCTCATGGAAGTGTTCCATCAACTGTTTTGCTTCTTGTTTTCCTACACATCTCAAATATATACCTTCATAGTTCCTCCTATAGAGAACTGATCCCTGAAGCATAAATCTTTGGCTCCTCATTCTCAATGCTCTTCGCTGGACTGGATTCAAATGGCGGGGGCATCTGTGATTCAGCAAGTAGTAGACTGTGTCATCGTACCATTCTCCGGGAGACACCTCTCCTAATACATAAGCTTGTTGAACTAATTCTGGACCAACCATTGCAATCGTTTGAGCCAAAGCCTGTCCTCTGACTAACTTCATCGGCTGTATCTCAATATCATACTCTTGCAAAGTGGCGACCCACTTTCCTCTTCTTTCACCTAACTCATTCTGCATTAACAAAATCTTCACCGTGGCGTCTGGAACAATCGCGTGGATCTTGCTCCTCAAGATGTAATGTCTAAATTTCTTGACGGCCTTCACCAAAGCATACGCTTGCTTTTCAATGCTTGGGTATCTTAACTCTGCTTCTTTCAACGGTGAGCTCATAAAAGCAATTGCATGCTCATCTTTTTCTTCAGTTCTTTGAGTTAGTACTGCGGCGCATGTGTGCTCTGAGGCAAATGAATACAAATAAAAAGGCTTTGTATAATCCGGACTGACCAGCACTGGAGCGTCCACTATAGCTTGTTTGATCTCATCAAAAGCCTTCTTTGTTTGTGGGGTCCATTCAACCTTTGCATCTTTCTTCAACATTGCATTCAGTGGCCTCACTATCTCGGCAAATCCGGTTATGAACTTTCTAACAAAATTAATCTTTCCGAAGAATGACCTTAACTCTCTTTGAGTGCCCGGCAAACCAATCCTTGAGATGGCCCCAATACGTTCAGGGTCAATTGATATACCCTTTTCTGAAATAACGTGACCCAACAGTTTACCTTCGGTGACACCAAATATACATTTCTTAGCATTCAGAGAGACACCAAATCTTCTACATCTCTGAAATATTTTCCTCAAATCCTCAACGTGATCTCCTCTTTTCTTCGAGAACACCGTTAGGTCGTCCATGTAAATTATAATGCACTTTTCGACAAGGTCTCGAAAAGCGATGTCCATTGCTCTCTGGAAAGTGGCCCCTGCATTGATTAAGCCGAAAGGCATTCTTCTATATGCAAAGGTTCCCCATTTTGTGGTGAACGCTGTCTTCAATCTGTCTTCATGTTCAACCATCACTTGGTTGTAGCCCGAGTATCCGTCCAAAAAGGACATCATTTGTGAACCATTCACTATTTGCAACACCTCATCTAATGAAGGCAAGGGATAGTTGTCTTTCTCAGAGGCCCTATTCAAATTGCGGAAGTCTACGCATAATCTTATCTCTCCATTCTTCTTTCTGACAGGCACGAGATTGGCGACCCACGTGGAGTGCCTCACTGGAAAAATAATCCTGGCGGAAAGAAGTTTCTTGACTTCCTGATAAATTAACGGTTCCAGTAATGGATTCACTGGCCTTTGCCTCTGTCTGAATGGCTTGCTTCCTGGTTTCAGTGGTATTGTATGTGTAATCAGTGATGTATCATATGTCTTTAAATCTTCATATCCCCAGGCTATCACCTCTGGAAACTCTTTCATGACTTTTAAGATGCCTTCCTTCTCTTCAGGTGTGCAAACCTTTCCAATAAGCACATTCTTTACTTGTTCACTTGTTCCTAAATTGACAGGTTCACAATCATTGCCTTGCGTGCTTTGATTTCTACTCAATCTGTCAGTATCAAATAACCTTTCCAATTCAACCATCCCTCTTGGGATTACATTGGTCTTCAAATTCAAAATCCCTTCAGTGTCATATTCCGCTTCCTCAATATCTTCCTCATCTATGATTTGTGCTTCAAACACTCCTGAGTTTGTGAGAAAATCCAGAATCTGCTTGTCGTCTTCGAACACTTGAAAATTCTTTATGTTATCCGGGATTGCCGGGGTTGAAACCAACTCCACCGTGAACTTTTTTAACCCTTCCATTGCCAATGGCTCCAAAGAACTGGCAGCTTGTGCCAAAGAGTTTGCAACGGTATTTTTAGATCGGTAGACTTGCTTTATGTTGAATGCATCAAAACTCTCTATTAGGTCCCAAACTCTGTTCCGATAACGGTTCAACCTCTTGTCATGGCAGGCGAACTGCTTCCTTACTTGTCGGACCACTATGTCTGAATCTCCAATGGCATGTACGATCTTGGCTCCCTTCTGAATTGCAAGGAGTAATCCATGGATCAAGGACTCATATTCAGCAACGTTGTTGGTGCATGAAAACTGGAGCCTATAGGAACCCAAATAAGCTTCTCCTGTTGGGCTAACCAATTCAAACCCTGCTCCATTTCCCTTCTTGGACTTTGATCCATCGAACCTTAAAGTCCACGCTTGATTCTCTGTAGGAGTATTGGGAGACTGAACACGTGTCTCTTCTTGATTGCAGACCTCTGAAGTCTTTTCTTCAACTTTTGACTGAGTCGTATCACTTCTTGAAACACTATTCTCTTTATTCATCTTTTGATATTCTATTAGAATCTCCTTTTCTTCATTCGTCTCCTGATGTTCTTCCTGTAACGAAGTATGGGGGACAAGCCTAGCAACTTGCTCTAGTGCCACCTTGCACATGGCACAAGTGATCTCTGAATGAAATGCTTCGTGTATTCGGCACCAGTTGGGGAGCAGCAAATTTTTAATTGAAGCATCTTTTCCTAATTCTGTTTCTTGTTTCACACTGTTCAGGACAAAGTCCCTGAAATTCTCAAATGTTCCTCCACCCTCACTATCGCTTGAGTCACTTTCAATCAACACTTCGGTGGAGCTCGTGGTATCTTCTAAACATCTTCCCTCACTTGAACTTTGTAGCATTAATACTTCTTGCTTAACAGGCCTATACGAACCTAAATCAGTTTGTACGAACATGATCTCATTATCTTCTCCATATTCCGTGATCATCAGCTTCAATCTCGGTGTACTCTCAACCTTGATTTGATTTGGGACTCCCTTCCACGGAAGCCACATGTGGGAGAAGTCTGTTGCAATGTATCCATTCAATTTTCTTGCCCAGTCCCGGCTCAGTAACATGCCGTACCCATCCGGTATGTCAACCACTGATATGTCTATACAGCTCTGGATTCGGGGATCAGCTGACAACTGCATATGAATATTATTTAACTCCCCAACCACTGGTACTTCGGTCTTGTCAAGTTGGGTCACCTTCTTCGTGGTATGCAACGGGACTATGCCCAACCTTTGACACACCTTCAATGGCATGACGTTGCTAGAAGCACCGGAATCAATCAGACAATTGTGTAATAACTTTCCAAAGATTCTGACCGATACCAAAAATGGGGCTGGTTCATCTTTCCCCTGGTAGAAGACAACTGGCTTCTTCCTTTCTTCGGGTACAATGCTCTTTCTTTCATTCTTTTCATTTCCCTTATCCAATGGAATTTGATTGCCCTGGGCAACCCTTTGCGTCTGCTCTTGTTTTTGCTCTGTGGGCAAATTGAATCTAACTCTTCTTTTATCTTCAGTTCTTAGCTTTTCAGGTTCACTTGAAGATCCTTGTACTACCCCCACAAAACCTTGCGACTGCTGTGGAGCTTCCCAAGCGTTGAATGGCGCGTAAGACACTTCTTCTACCATATTCGCGCTCTGCACGGGACGTGACTGTGCATTGATTTGAGGACTCCTTGATGAACTAGGTGTTTCCTGAGGTGTACTTTTCGCAACTGGTGTCTCATATAGGCTTCCCAAAATCGTGTCTCTAACTTCAGAGATTTTCATCAGCTCATACAAGGGAAGACTAACCTTTATCTTCTTCACTTCCTCTAGCACGTAAGAACTTAATCTTTTCATGTCATCTCTTGGAAGATTGTCCTTTTGAGGACGTTGCATCACGTGGATTGGCTGTTGCTGGACAGTTTGTTGTCCATTTCTATTCATCACATTCTGCTGTCTATATTCCGGAGAATCCCGAGGCAAATTCGGATTGTTGCTCGCGTTTGGATTCGGCGGGGTTGCGAAGTTATTCGGAGGAATAGAGGACGTCAAAGGCTCTTTCTGGTGATAAGTCCTCTGGTACACCTTAGGTGCTGCTCCTCCGGAAGTCTGGAATGCTTGCACCTCTCTACTCCCTTCTACCAAAACACTGTTATTGAGAGGTGGGAAAATGTAGTTACCCTGGTCATATGGCTCCTCTGAATAAGTACCTTGAACTTCTGAATACGTTTGAGCCTCTGAATAAACTTGAGCTTCCTCATAAACTTGAGTATCTGGCGCCTCCACGGGACCGTTAGCCGAAGCTGGTGGAAATCTATAATTAGCTTCTGGTGGCGCGTAGTTCTGGTATTCGGACACAAGATTGACACTTTCTATGATTAGTGCCTGGTCATATCTTTGCACTGGTACAATCTCATATCCAGTGGTCGGAGGATTTTCAGTACCTTCCGTGCTTTTCACTTCTCCTTTAAAGATATCAGCCGCTACTTGAAACTCATGGCATTGTAATTCTGAGTGTTGACTTGTGTTATGAAGCCGACACCATCCTGACATAGCAGCTTCTGCCAGAAATACTCTGTCCGTGGGACGATTTTCTGGAGGCGGCGGGTTATCCAGCGGTGATGGAACTCCTCCATTGTTAGGTCCAGTATTCCAGGACCTCTTCTGATATCCTTGATTATTATTTCGATACCCATGGCTGTTGTCGTATCCATGTCCTTGATGGGCATCCTGATGGTGTTGAGGATTATTGTGATATCCTCGATTGGCACCTGGATGTGCCTGATAATTCTTTATCATTGATTGCATTTGGTTATTTTGATTTCTGAGGTGAGTTACCTCAGATGACAGCCTTTTCATTTGTTCTACTAATTCTTTCATTTCGTCTTTCTCCTCTTGTGTCCTTGTTGCAGGTACTGTGTTCTGGAGATAGACAGGCTGTGTAGCTGGAGTCTGGGATAGGGTACCCCAGGATGGAGAATCAATTGATCAGATGGCGGCGTAACATGATATGCCGGTTGCGGAACTGGATTCAATGCTGGAACTTGTTGATTCCAGGCTGGAGCAAGAGTCTGCATCTGATTATTTGTGGTGACCAAGCCAGTATACAAAGAGGGTCCAGTTATGTTTTGGCCCATATTCTGACTTACTTCAACAGCCTTAGCATATGCTTGATTCATATCTGCTGGAATGGGATGAGCTTGTCTCACGAACATAGCAGTCAATGGTCCAAGGCTGCATAGTAATTTTCCCTTGCATCGGGAACCATGTACGGAGTACGTAACCTTGTGAGAGCCTTTTGGAATCTATTGTTGAAGGCGTGAATAGGCTCTTTGTCTTGTCTTCTCACCTCCGTGAACTGACGGAAAAGCTCCACTGGGGTGATAGGAATACCAAACTTCCCAATGAAAGCCTCCTTCATCTGCTCCCATGTTCTGATGGACCCAACTGGCAAATGTATAAACCAAAAGTGTGCTTCTTCTCCCAAGGAATACGGGAACAGTCTGCAAGCTACATCTGCGTAGGCAATTTGTCGGTTTCGCAAATGATCTTCGAACATCTTGATGTGATCCTCTGCAGAACGATTCGGATCATGGACTTGGTACTTGGTGCAGAAATGCTCCGGGTTCTTTGGCATGTCATGATCGAATCTTTTGTAGCAACGGATCGGCCGACGCTTGCACGAGCGGCCTGATCGAATCATCTTTCATCTTGCCGGTTGTAATCATGTTATCTTCAAGCTTGATTGCTTCCTCCTGAAGGTGTTGTAGATCATCTTCTTCGGCTATCTTCAGGAAAAAGGCAATTTCTGACGGCAACGCGTTGATGAAAGAATTCATCATAATCTCATCAGATGGATTCAAAGTGTGAGAAAGACGTGTAACAAGGCGATTAAACCCTACCACGAATTCTCTCATCGGTTCATGCTTTTCCATCTTCGAATTTGAGAGTTGCGCAAATAATCTATGATTGTCTTCGGCAGGCTTGAATCTTGCCAAAAACTTCTCGCTCATGACAGCCCAACTGGTAATAATTCCTGGCTCAAGATTATTGAACCAATCTGCTGCGTTGTTTTCAAGAGTCTCCACGAAAAGACGAACGGCGATGTCCTCATGCGCAACATGCAAAACGGAACAAGCCGCCGTGAATGCTGATAGATGTTCATCTGGATGTTTAGAACCATCGCCACGAAATCTCGACAAAAACTTGCGTGATCCCTTGGGCAATTCATGATGTCCTGGTAATGCCAAAGGTCCAATATTGTCGCCCCAAGGCAAGGGGGCTGGACGTCTTGCGTTTCTTCCGTTACGACTGTTGTGATCATCACCATTGTTGTTATTAATACGATCACCCATCTTTGCTATTGGAATGGGAGATTCTTCTTCAAAAATTTCTGATTCAGTAAACTGATCAGGAGCTTCTTCAAAAACAGGATCTGGCTGGATAGGAGGATTCCTTCTCCTTCTTCTAATGTAAACTTGGTACGCCAGGATGCTTAATTCCACGCGGGAGGTGGCAAAATTGGTATACCTGCTGCAAGATCTGCTTTTTCTTCTTCTTTATCCAGAGTTGTCGCCGCGTTTCTCCACTGAGTGGTAGATGTATGATTTTCAAAAATAAAAGTGCGCAAGCTACTGATAATATCTGACTGTTCTGCTTCGATGAATACTAAATTCGGCTAAATAACAGGCGGACTTAGTGTTGGTTGTTGAACTGGAGCAGTAGGACGCCAGATAGACATAACCGTGACATGAAGTGATTTCAAGGCCTTGTACCCCACGATGGGCGCCAGAAAGAACTGTTGGCATAACAACTAACACCTCTGGAGTAGAAGTTGTTATGAACAGCCTATGTACACTACGCAATGAGTGCTCTTCAAATTAGGAGGGGAAGCTCCCTCGTTGTGCTTTGACAAAAATACTTGCAAAGGAAAATAAGCTAAACTATGTCCTGTCTTTTTGTTTCAGCTGTAGAGGCACAAGGCTTTCTTGAAAGAACCTATATGTTACAGCTGAGTTTTCTCTGGTTTTGCAGATCTACTAACTACAACTTAAATTTAATCTATCCACTCTCCTCAAGAAAACAGAGTGAGAGGAAACGGAGCAAGGTTTGACTATCTGACAATAAACGAGTTTAGATTCTCTACTTGAAGGCAAGGTGGTGCAACTATCATCTCAATCTAAACAAGCTTATTGGGCACAAAACAGATTTAGGAATTTACCAAGACGATCTTGTGGAACCCTGTGTGGCATAACACTTGATTGAAATAGCAAAGTCTTCACAAAACAGCCTTTATCATCACAATCTCACGAAACCCTATGTGGCATAACCTTTGATTATATTGATAAAGATTCACAAAACAGATTTATCACTGTAATTTCTCGAAACCCTATGTGGCATAACGATTGATCACAATGGTAAATAGACACAAAACAGATTTATCACCTCAATCTCTTGAAACCCTATGTGGCATAACAATTGATCTCAATGATAAAGATGTTCAAACAGATTTATCTAAACTAAGGAAAGAATTCACCACTACAATCTCTTGAAACCCTATGTGGCATAACAATTAATTGCAATAGTGAAGACACATGAACAAATACCAAAAGAGCAATATTGAGGGCAAGGTAGGCGCAGCATATATTTCTCTCTCAAGCAAAAGTTATTTACAAATGAGCAAAAGCTCTTATTTATATACATCAAGGTGTAGGGAACCCTAAAATCACCTTGAGTCATCTACAGTTCTTGCAATGCATGCAAGATTTGCTGCTAAGCCCTAATGAAGTAAACTATACAGTTAACTGGGAAACTACCCTCAGTTTAACTGAAACATCTAATCTAAAAATGGACAATTGTGCGAGCATGCACGTCCTTATTGAAAGCGAGTTAACTGGAAGACTATCATTAGTTAACGTAAAACCCTAAAAGAAACTCCAAGTGTGAAAGGCGAATCTCAACATAGGTATGCATGTGATGACAACATCGAGTTAACTTGAAAGGGTAACACCAAGTTTAACTCGTGTGTGTAATGTCTATCCTGAGAGGCGGGAACTGAAGTTTACTGGTCGTGATCTCGAGCAATCAATCCCTCAACGAGATTGTTAACTGTATCACTATCTGGAGCTATGAGACTGACGAAGAACACTATTTCGATCAGCTGTGTTCTGAGACTGAAGTTCGCCCCTACTCCTCGTTGCCTCGTCGAACAATGCTGACATGACTGTAAGGTGAGTAATCTTACAGCCAACAGTCTCCCCACTGAAAATGGTATGAATGAGTGCCTGGAGTTCTTACTGAACATCGGTAAGCTCCACGTAGGCACCACCCTCGATCTGGTAACGGCACGGTAAGCGAGATACTAGAGTCCTCACAAACCGAAGTGCACTAGTGACGTGCTCTCTACTCTCAGCCAACTCTGATGCTAAAGTGTCTTCTATCTTTGCCGTGAAAACCAATTGTGTTTTCCAAGAGTAGATAGCCTCTCTGTCCTCTGCATTGGTGACTGCATCATAAGCCACACTCAGGTGAGCAATCATAATTTCCTCTCTAGGTTTGTTAATTGCCATATCCCGTTCCTCATCCTGAAGACGAATACGGAGCTCTCGTGCATTGTACCGCAACTGATATAACTCTGTAAGCATAGCACCGCCTCTAGCAACGAACTCCTCCTCCCATTCCTCCAAACGCTTGCCATATGCAACAAAGTGAGTGAGTTGACTTTGCTCTGCTGGAGGCTCAAGCATCGGTGGAAGTGTGTTAATGGCATCGGGTCTATGTACAAGGCTAGAAATATACTGTCGAAGCTGTCTGATTTCAGCCTTGAGGGCTGCCTTATCTTCTCCGTCCTTCAGTATTCTATCCCTGGCACTGTCTGTAGCAACTTGTAGAAGATCAACCTGAGTCTGGCGTGTGCTGCGACCAAGGTTGACGGTGATAACTTCAAAATCCTGAGATTCTAATTCAGCCAAGTTCTTCCCCTATGAAGGTACGGTAGTCTCAATGACAATCTCCATGTCAGTGTTTCTCTCTACGTGAACCATGTTTTTGACTCTCTTATCTGGCGCATTCTGGTAAATGTCATCAAAATCACAATAATTGAGAACATAAGATGGCTGCCTCCTCTTCCTTCCTAGCTGAGCTTCGATCCAAGATTGATCTCGGCTAATGCTACTAGAAGGGTCCGCACTAGCGACAGGAGGTACTGATGAGAGTGAATGTGTAGAAGACCCACTGTGAGGTGGAGAGTCTAAATCCAATTCGATGTGAATTGGGACTGGTGAAGGCTCTGAAATTGGTGTAGGAACTTGAGGCTGAACCTCAGATACTAGCAGGCTCTGAACTAACCTCTAAACTGGCTCTGTGATAAGCTGTCTGTCAGGCTCCGTGTGTGTAATAGTGGCAAGCGCCTTGCCCTTTGAATTGTTTGGCGCTTGTACTTTCTTAGGAGGGTTACTCTTCTTTTGTTTTGGTTTTGATGAAGAAGGTAGCGAAGGATTCACCACTACTGGCGGCTCTGCTCTGGGAACACTTACCCTCCTTGTCTTCTTGTTGTCGAGGTAAAGTATACTGTTTTGAATAACTCTACTTGACCTCTCCTTGACCGTTGCATATTCCTTGGCGTACCAATCTACTGCTGGCAACGGTTGTGTATCGACCTGCTCTCTGAAAAACTGAGGAAGGACCTCTCCCTCATCATCTGATAAACCTCCCACATCTTCTGACAAGAAAACAGAAATCTGTGGAAGAGAAAAGCGGCCGTAACTGCGTCTACGAACCTCGAAGTCATCTGCGCAATTTTCCCAGTAATCCTCCATAGAAGGCTCGTGATATGTACCTCCAGCAAGGCGAGCTATATAATGACCTGAAAGGTCATAGGCACGTGCTTCGACAAGATATCAAGATGATATTTTCAAGCTCCTGCCCCGCGATCTTGGCATCAATTGCGACTTGCACCAATACATTCCAAACCTGAAAAGGAAAGTTGAGTGATGGTCTCGTACCGTGTAGAAGACGATGAACATCATGCATCCGCTCTAAGGAACTCCTCGAAGACTGCTTTATCCGGCGATAACGTGGAAGCATAGCGATTTCCTGTGAAGCCGATACCGGATGTAGGTGTATGTTGGGAAATCAATAAACCAATCTGCTCCATCCATCCATCGCTGTCCTAGCAACTGCCGAGATACGAACATGCAATTCCCGGTCCAAATTCCTCACTGTGTAAGTCAAGAAAGCTTCGTGAACACGCTTGAAATGACGCTCACTCTGGTGAACTCAAGCTGATCATTAGATTGATAAACCTTCAACAGGAGAATGCCCACGGTGTTAAGTCCTCGAAACTGACCCTGATAAGCCATCAAGTACACGAGATATGAACACATGTGAAACCATGGGCAACTAGGAAACCGTGATCTGCGGTGGAGAATATCGCTGATGAAGGATGCCCACCATAATGCTCCCCTAAAATGATACCAATAATGTAATACATCCAAGGCTGGAAAATTTTATGTGCTTGACCCGAGACACGATTCAAGAGTGTGATTAGAATCGCGTACTCATCCTTGTACTCACCACGACCCACATTGTTTGGCAATCTGTTCTTTGCTTGTTTTAACCATCTTTCTGCCATTTTCTTCTGACACTTGTCCACATCAGCATCAAATGCCTGCTCACACTACTCCATAGAAATAACCAAACTGTTCTGGTGTTGAGGAATGCCAAAACTCCTTTCGATGTCTAGAGGGCTTGAGACTGCAAATGACCCTCCGTCAACTGACGCTATCTCACGAGTAGTAGGATTGTAATGCTTAATGCAAGCCATTACAAACTCAACACAATGAACGGAGATAGGTATGGAAGCGGCCTCTAGTAAACTAGACTGCTCAATATTCTGAATGATTGAACTTCTGATTTTAACTGGGTCTAGTACTACTGCAATACTTTGTGAAGGTCTGTCTCAACCAACCTACTAAAAATCATGAGTAAGGACGGTTTTGGTCCTGTGATCGGAAAGTGAACTGATTCAAAAACTTGCCTGTTCGTTGATGAACTTAGCTATATTCTGACAAGATTTCTGGAATCTAAGAATAGCCTGCGAGAGTTAAAAATAGCCTTTCGAAGAATTATTTTCAGCGAAAAATCCGAGATATGGGTTTTGTCCAGAAAAGGATTCTAAGACAACCCAGAACGTCAGATTTGCGAAAATTCAACTTCTACTCGATTGTACAAAGATTTTCCACTTGAGAAAATTAGCAATTCGAGAACGAATGTTCTGAAGCTAAAAATTTGTGAAAAATCAAACGCACAATTTCAACTCGAGGAAATTATATGAGAATGATCCAGATACTGAGACTTGCCAGATTCGCCAATTTCAGGAACATGCACAATGTATTTTGTGAGAAATCTGTGATTTAAAGGATGAAAAAGACGTTTTTATTATGCCTTCTTCTGTGAAAATCGCCCAAGATTTCTTCAGATAACTGATATTTGTGAACTTGAATCTGCAAAAAGATATGTTAGGAAAAATCGCCTCTGTGAATTGATGTAGATTTTGCCTTGAACTAGAAGAATTCGCCTTGTTTTAAAAACCACGAATTTTCCTCTCTTGAAATTTGCGCCTTTGAATATGAATGAAATTCGAATTTCCTTTGAAGAAAATACGAATTTATATAATGAATTTGAGGATTCGCCTTTTGAATATAAAATTCTCCCTTGAATATGAAATCCGCCTTTGAATATGAAATCCGCCTTTGAATCTCTGGAGAACTTGCGAATTTTATTGATTTAAGGAAAACGCCTTTGAGGAATTTGCGAATTGTTTTGGATGAATTTGCTTTGAAGATATGCGCCTTCTCTTCTGAAGAAATACGAATTTATCTTTGAAGCTTGCTTTGAAAACTAATAAAATTCGATTTCCCTTTTGAAAATATGAACTTGCTTTGAAAAATACGAATTCCACTTAAGATTAAATTTTCTCTTAATGAAATACGAATTTCCTTTGAAAGCTTGTGAATAACAATGAAGATTGCGCCATGTTAAATAAGAAGAAATTCACACCACTTAGGAACTGCAAGAATTTAAAACCCTAACAAGAATAGAAGTCCTCTGATTGGTTGCATTTCAGTTCCACTGCCACTGACTGGAAGTTCAAATTTGAAATAAATAATAAAATATTTATTATCATGCAAGGGCGCCAAAAATAGAAAATCGCCATCTTATGCTAAAATGATAAATATTCTGAACTTCAGTTGACAATTATGTTGAAGCTCTGAGATTCATCGTCAGACTTCAACGATTCCGAAAAGTCATCTCTTGAGCATATAGGCGTCCATTTGCTCAAGATACCTCATTTTTTATTAAATCCCTATTTAATAGCTGACAGCACTGTCACGACTAGCCAACTTCGACACTGATTTCCGGATGACCGGGTGATGCTGAGACTGATCTGAGATATTCATCGGAAAGCCTACTGAACAAGGAAGAAACGTCTGCTGGGAGACACTACTGCAAAATCCATTTGTTAACCCCTTGAAAAATTAGGCGCCCCTGATTAAATTGTTTTTTACGGGTTCCAGACTTAGCCATTTCTCAAACTGCCATCTGACGCTTCAAACGGCTGCCGACGGTGAACGGTGAACCTTGCTGACAGGAAACGAAGCTCACTACATGCCTAGAGACATTCTGCATCCAACGACTATATGTATGACACCTTAAAGCTGTGTTAAGGGCCTCAAAAGTAAAAGCGCCCCTGGCTCATAGTTGCACTGGTGTCATTTTGACGAAAATCAAACTTCCATCCAAGTACCCTACTTTGACCGCTGATATCTGGAGCTGGGATGACCCGATTCAGGCACTATCTGTTTTAACGGACAGCCAGAAGGGCCCTCAAGAGAAGTCTCTGGAGGTAACAAGGCAAGAAAATTGCTTCTAAGACCTCAAAAACTCCAGTGCGTATTTTAATTAAAATTACCGCTCCAGACTTGGCCATTTTCTGGACATCATCACTTTGTAGTATTACACCAAAGACCTCGCATGTACAAGAGACTGCTAAATCCCGAAAGCTGACGGCTAGGCTCGTTGAATAGATAAAATGATTACGCTCAATAGTCGTGAAGACTTCGAACGCGAACGGGCTCATCTGACAGGCCTAAAGGCTAGGCGCCTCTGGACTGTGGAAATACACTAAAAATTGTTTGTTGGTTCGCCCGCAAAATTACATGCTTGGTAGAATCTCTGCTACGACCACCTGGAACGTCGGATTGACAAGCAAAATGGAGCGTTGCAGAGGTAGGCTAGAGTATTACTGATGTCGTGAAGACTCTGTCTACAAATTTTGTCATCTGAAGGGTCCTTTAAACCAGCGCCCCTGGCCTGTACTTGCACTGGGAACAAACGGAGAAGCTCAAAAACGTGAAAACTCCATTTTAAGCTAATCTTTGGATGACTGCCGGCGGAGTTCTGAAACTCGGATGACTGCGCTTGATATCTCGTTGGATAAGCAGACTAGTCGAGAACAAATTGATTGTATTTGCCATCGGACATGCCAAGATTTACCCCCTTCTTAAGATGGGCGCCCTCAGGCTAGAGGCGCGCTTTTGCCTGAAAAAGACAAATTTCTCACATCTGGCAATTTAGGAATTTCAACTTCTGTTGCCGATTGCCGGAGTTGTGGGTCTCGGAATGCTTCGCTGGATAGCTCGACGGATAGCCAGACTAATTCTGAAGAGATTGACTGGATGCTTGAACGTTTTAAACAAAATCTTGACCTTCAACAAGTTGGGCGCCCCTGGGCTATACTTGCACTTTCTGACTTTTCCTTTGAAAAATATTCATAATTTGACCATTGAAAACTCTGTTTCGATCATTGAAATGACCGTGTGCAATGTGAAACACCATCGTGAGATGCTCCTCCACCGTGAAAAGCTCCATTCTGAGTCTCTGCTTCAGGTTCTGATCAATAAAACTGACTTTGACCGACAAACTATTGACAAAAACTCCATGCTTGATATTGCCCAAAAACTGTATTCTACATCATTTTAGCAAGGTTTAGACTATTTTAATGCGAAATGCCTTGATAAAGCAAAAAATTTGGTTTGGGTACAACAATTACAAAATATGATAATGCTGGTATAATGCACACCTACAGCTGCAAATATAACTAGGCTAAATGCAATGCTAGAAGATGATAGAAATATGAAGAACCTGGCTTCAAGAAGTGCCTTGGATGAAAGATGAAGTAGCAATCAACAACAAGTTCAAATGATATTCACCAAGCCCAAATTGAATTGCTCAAGTAGCCGCCCCTGTTCTTGCCTGGCAATATTTTAGAAAAATAAATACAGCCTCTAAACTCCTCAAATTTGTTATGAAAATGATTGCCAACACCAAAGGAAGCAATCCCTCAAGTGCCCACAAAATTATATCTCCTTATTGAAGAGCAACGAATGAAAATGTGATTTCTCTCATGGCTGATCTGCAAACTGGAACAAAATTGCAGACTTCAAATAACTTCCCAAACTCTTCCAAAAATGATTGCAATTAGCACAATGAGAAAGAGTGAAGTATCTTCCTCCACTATCCAACTAGGGTTGGTGTTGCACAACCGAAATTGGCACTTAACCAGCTAGGTTTGGTCTTTCACAAACGAAGACTGGAAAACAATAAGCTAAGCATTCAGCTTCAGCAGTGTAGTAGAAAGGTGTATTCAACTCAAGATATCCAAATGCATAGCCCAAGCCTCTTTTTATACTTTTTCAACCTCATCACCAAGAGACTTCTAGAAGATTCTTGATTATTCCTTAAGTGACTTTATTATTTTATTATTTTATTATTAAGTCACTTAAGTCACTTTTTATTATTAAATTAATTAAATAATAAGTCATCCCTTTTGATATTTTATTTTATGGGAATAACTTAATAAATAATTAATTTAATAACATCTCTTGATTTAATTAAATCATCAATTAAGCTATCCTCATGAAATATCAATAATTTGGACAACTTAATTAAATAATTTAATTAAATCACCACCGTTTAGTCTCGACGTTCCTCCTGCAGAACAAGCAAGGAGAAGAGCATCAGAACACTTCATAATATAAATTCACTTTACTTACCTGATTTTCATGCTCTGATCTTTGAGGTTTGAGCGATCTCCGGAACATTTCTCTTCTAGGAAACCCTTCTTTCTTCATAACTTTTCAACATCTGCATGCCATCTTCATGCCTTCATCCTAATATTTGAGTTTCACTTTAGCTTCACATTCTTCATGCCTTAGACAAATTTCATCTTTCTCAAGGGCGTGCTTAAGAGATGCATTTTAAAATCATCTTTTGAGAGTGTTAGCTTCAACTGCATCATCTTCAAGGAATTCACTTCACCAGCTGAAGCTCTGATACTTGATTTTATTCATCTCTGGCTCAGGAAGGTTATCTTCACAAAGAATTTGAGGAAATTGACCTAGGCAGTTCCTTTCAAATTCATCGTGTGGAGCATTTTACCTTGAAAACACATTTTCTTCACTTTGCCTTAGAAAATTTAAATTTCCCTTAGGAAAAATCATTATTTCAAGTGTCATTCAAAATCTCCATCCTGAGAGCCTTGGCAAAGCGCAGAAGACACTAAAATCCATTCCTTGTTGACAATCCTCAATACCCAGAAGAAAATTTTCTTCAGAACGTGTCGAATTCATGGGTATACAACGAACGGGTTCATTTAATTTTTCTTGAATTTTAAACCTTAAAGAAATAATTTTCAACAAATTTATCCTTGTTCTTCACATCTGTGAGTATTTCTTTGCTCTGACTTGAAATTTCTTGCTGCCCCTGTGCAGCTGGCATCATCTGACTTCATCTCCGACAATTTTGTTCATGTCTTAGGAAATTTCATCACTTGATCAGACTTAGGCATTTTTCCTAAGGAAGAAAAATTGTGCCTTAGAAAAAATTTTAAACCACTTAGCACATTTTGAATTTTTTCCTTAGAAAATTTTACTCAACCTCAATCACTTTGCCTGTGGTGAGGAATTTTACCAACTCATTTGGATAATTTTCTCCATTGCCCTGGGCACATTTTACATTTCATGAAGGATATATTTCTTTTTAAATTCCAATGCCTAGAACATTTTCATCTTCACCTTCAACGCCTAGCAACATTTATTTTTTATTCATATCAACTTGGGCACATATCACACAGGCAGGAGGACACTTATTTCCACGCCTTAGTCATTCCCACTTATCAATTTCACCTTGTTTACCACTTTTCACTCCACACTCACCCTTTACATGGCGCATATCACATAGGCAAGAGGATGGGCGCATTTTGCTTGTGTAGAGGGAGGAATCTTTGACTCTCTGACTTCCTTGTTAGACATGGCCGCATTTAGGGGTGGCAAGTGAATATTCAACACTTAGAAATTTTAGCAACTCCTTGGTAAAGTGGGCGTATTTGGCATATGAGGAAGGATAAAGCTCTCTCAAACGCCTTTGACTTGTTGATTCTTTGACTGCCTTGTAGCATGGGCGCATATTGCCTATGGTGAGGGATAAACATGTTGACTCTTTGACTTTCTCTAGCTTGAAGTGACATGGGCGCATTTTGCCATAGGAGGAGGATAAGCATTTCATACTTCAATTTTTTTTTTTAAATCATCTACTTGAAGAGGGCGCAAATGGAGGCATGAGGTGGATATCTTCATACTTGAATATTTTAAACATCTTCAATTCTTCTTGAGGGCGCATTTGAGCACAAGAGGTGGATGAAACACTTGACCCTTTGACTTCTTTGACTCCTCCAAGCATGGGCGCATCTAGCATGTGCAAGAGGACGAATTTTAATACTTAGAATTTTCTTAACACCTTGACTTTGAAGAGGGCGCATTTGAGCATAGGAAGAGGATAGAACATCTTTGACTCTTGACTTTCTTGCTGCCTTCTTCTAACTTTGGCGCATTTGAGGGGGTGAGAGGGATGAAATTCTCTTAGAAAATTCTTCAATCATCTTGCTTGTGAGGGCACATTTGACACATGGTGAGGGATGAACTTTTAATGCCTTAGAGATTTCTCTTGACCTTTACTACCTTGAAGGTGCATATGAAGGGTTCTGCAGGATATTTGAATACTTAGAAGCCTTTCTTGCTCTCCAGCTGAAGTGGGCGCATTTTCAAGGTGGTGAAGGATGAATTTTCAACACTTAGACATTTTTCCTTCCTTCTGCTAGCCTCTCCATCTCTTGCTATTTATAGTAAGTCCTCTGATTTCCATACTTCTGAAGCTCGAAACACTTTGAAATTTTGAACACTGGACCTTCATGACCTTGTCAACCTGTTCATACTGCTACTCTGAGCTGGCCTACTATTTTTAGCCCATTTCTGAAGGTGGTTTGCTATTTATAGTAACTGCTTGTTTCTAAGACCTCCACATCTCCGTTTGACTTGAAATTCGAATGACGTGCTCCTCACCACATGCCCTGCTTGTTGACACAGGTGCCCGACGCTAATATACTATTTTTAGCCAATTTCTGAAATGACTTACTATAAATAGTAAGTGCTCCGTTTGCCTTCAAATTTTACCGGCGGATAGCTCGAAAGATGCTGAATGCAATCAGATACACCGATTTTCGAAAATTCTAACTTTTTATGCCTCTTTTTGGGTCCCGAAGCTAGAAACCCTAATTGATCTTGCATGTGTATCAAATGACCTCTGTTTGTCCTCATTTCTATTGCATTGCGATCAGTTTGTGATTCTGAAGTGCTGGGAGGCGGCTGCCGGAATGCATCTGCTAAAAATAGTAGGTTCCTGAATAAGTGATCATCTTGCTTTGCATGTCACATCACTGCGAAGCTCTCGAAAAACCCACAAGGAATCATCGGACATGCAAAGAAAACCCTGACATGCAAACCCTAAAAATAGCCTCCGAATGTTGAACTCTGAAAGTTGTTATCTCACTTTGCATGTTACACTGTCACGAATGTAACGACCACACTTGTAGGTCAAATTTAAAACTTTAGATTTCAATCTCAATAAGTAAGAACAATGCCATAAAGATAAAATTTTCTTTTCAAATACATATACATGATACATCTTTTGCAACTTTTAACTATTTCATTCCAAATGAAATTACAAAGTAAAGAAGAATAATATACATACATAGCCCGAAGGCTTTTGGCACCAATAGAAGTAAGAAGGTCCAGGAGTTCGTCCTGTCAAGTCTTGGATCATCAGTCGGATGTTGAGGAGGAGAAACATCACTCGGGCGCTTTTCCGCCAACCACGGACTTATAATGCGGTCCCCCGCACGATCATTTTGCAATGAACGGCCCTCCCTTCGAACAAGAGATTAGTTGGGTATCCTTTAACGACTACCAACTGGACATAGTGCTGTGATCCTACAAAACTAGATTCTGTGCAACCGACAACTCTCGATCTAGGATGTATTTCGGGACCACGGTGAACTGACAGTGTAGTACTACAACTAAATGGTTCCTTACACTACTTTGGCCAAAGTGTTTACATTCAATGAAGAATGTAAGTTATTTGTCACTTACACTAGCCAGGTTCAACTTGACTTGAGGCTATCTTATTCTACACGTAGGTTGGTCTATTGGGGTAGTCCGTACCTTAGAATTCCTACAACAATCTATCTACTAGAATGGAGATCATTTTAATAAGAACCTACAACTAACTTCTCTTTTCAGGATACTCTCATCCTAAGAGATTCATTAACTTGACTAAGTTAACTAGTATCCAATTGTAACTTGTAGCTTAATAAATGCTCTCGATTCATTCCTAGTATGTAATAACTATGTACAAGCATATACTCCATATATGGAGTCAGTACAATAGATGCAGCTTTCTTTTCGATGCCTAGTGTAAACTGTACACTATTGAATGCAAAACTGATAGAAAAGAACATACAAAATTCATTTAAATTTGCAAATTATCTTTTGCTGATAAACAATTATCCCTTAGATATTTATTTCCAAGAACACCAATCTTTACTCCCTATTCTTTATAATCCCCAGATATGAAACTAACTTACTTCTGAATACAGGAACAGCAGTAAGCATAAATTAGAAAATAATTAACATTCTTGTTACGAGCTTCCCTTAGTTGGTTGAAATAAGTGAATGCTTCTTCTCTAGTCTACCACCAACAGGGCTTCCAGCTGGCTCTATTGTGAATTCCCAACTCAGCTATTTGACAGTTCCAAGCTGCTGTGATTCTGACAGTGCTTCTTTCAACACAAACAGAATATCTCCCTTAACAAACTTAAAGACTTTCTTAACAAATGATGAATACTCGAACAATGCTCTCAAATTAGTATTTTCCTTCTCAACAGAAAACAGCTCTTAAACTCTTTGAATGAACAGAACAAATTCCTGAGTTCTATTTTTTGTGAGTTATGAATGAACATTCGTAGGCTTATATAGTGTTGGCAAACTTAACCAATTCCCCTTTCCAAGGCGTTTGCGCTGCCAATGGGGTTTTGAAAAGTTTCAAAGAAGAAATGTGTTGCCCTATGGAGGTATTTCGACTTCTACCAGCTGACAGCAATGATGTATTTTCAATTCGCACATAATCAGTTCACAAAATCGTGACACCACCTGATATTGGCGCGATTCAACAGGTAGGGATAAGTGACGAATTAAAACAAGACTATTTCCCAAGTTGAACGGCGTCCACATCCTCATTTAAGCTATGCACGAATTTACTCGGCCGTTTTCAGTTGCTTGGCCAGGTTGCGCGATTCTTCCTACGCGTTTTCACTTCTTCCACCATTTTAACGGGCATGAACTCCTATTTTCGTATTTTAATTTCTTTTCCACCATTTTGATATAGTTCTAAAGAAATATTTGAATTTGGCGAATTAACAAAGATATTGGATTCAATATAGAAATCAAAACAATTTGATTTCGACTTTCAAAAGAAATACACATTTTTTTAGAGAAAAACGTCATGTTTCCAATTTTGTGATTTAGTTTCATTTCTCTAATGAGTATTCAATAAAAAGCTCAATTAATCTTCATTTAATTTTCCATTCTATTTTAATAAATATATCTATATATATATATATATATATCTTATTATATTAAAATATTTATACAATATAGTTTTAGTTTACATTATATATTTATGTATAATTATTTAAATTAATAATTTAAATAATTTCGTATACATATTTATATTTTGTAAAGACTATATTATATATGTATTTTAATATAATATTAAATATATAAATATATTTACCTTTACACCTATACATGTATATACATTTACATTTTAGATTATACGTACGTATACTGCGAGCCAGTTAGCATACTTTCACTATACGTACTCATGTATATGTAAATTCTGAGGTAATATATCGTCATATAATATGCAAACAACAGGTTAGTTGTGGACACGTATACATGTATATATACTTGTATATCTGCTTTATAAGTATTCATAAATACACTTATATTGACACACATGTATGGCATATCCATCTGCTCTAATACGTTGTATTGATATGAATGTACTTATGGACACTTGTACATACCGTATTTATATGTATACCTAGATATATACATGCCCACCTCTAACAAGAAACATTATACCACATAGGATTATACTGGCAAGCATCACTTATTTACACACTTAGAAGTAGATACGACTCCTAATGATACTAAACAAGCCTATGGATGACTTACCCTTAACTTCAACAAAGACTTAGCTTACTCAGTCTATAGTATGTGTGTGTATGTCCAATTGGTACTTGTTACTGTTTACCCGACCAAGTTCCTCCCCGAGTGATATCTCTCCTTTGCCTGGAGGTACGAACTTGTTCCCTGCACATCATGACACGACAATGGAAGTCATTTTCTCAAAACAAGGCTATATACATAAAACATCGTAGAAAGTTAGAACAACATTATTCCATTAATTAATCTGCTACTTTCATTCAAGAATTACATCAATAGAAGTATCAGATAATGAGACAATCATTAGGACACATTCAATTTGATCACAAGAACAATTTGTTTTATTTAACAGAAAGATTCAAATATTTACAATGTACTTCCTATGCAGTAGTAACTATACAATCGGGGTGTAACATATTCCCCCCCTTATGATTCATCGTCCCCGATGAACAAGGTATTATTTAAAGCATAAAAACAAACACATCACTAATTTATTCATCATTCTTGAATGCTTCAAGAAGGTCGGGAAATTTTTGTCGGATCTCTTCATAGTCTTCCCAGGTAGCTGAGTCCTCAGTATATTGGTCCCACTGGACTTTGCATTGAGAGACTTCTCTTTTCCGTAAGCGTAGGTTGCGGACTTCAAGCACTTTAATGGGCACGAGCATTACTACCCCGGGATCCTTTACCTGTAAAGCAGTCCAATGAATAACATGGTTATCACCTGGTATATACTTCTTAAGGTAGGACACATGGAAGACATTATGCATTCGGGCAAGAGGAGGTGGTAATGCGATTCAATAGGATACTGGGTTTACTTCCTCTAAAACCTCGAAGGGTCCAACATATCGTGGAGCTAATTTGGAAGACTTTCCAAATTTGATGGAGCTTTTATGAGGTTTGACTCTCAACAAAACTTTATCTCCTATGGCAAAATTTCGGGGTACTCTCTTTGCATCAGCATAACTCTTTTGTCGGCTGTTAGCTTCGGCTAATCTTTGCTTTATAATCTTTACTTGCTCTTCCATTTCTACTAACATTACAGGTCCAAGGCTTACTCGATCCTCAAGTTTATCCCAATTTATCGGAGTTCGACACTTTCGACCATATAAGGCTTCAAACGGAGCCATTTTGATTGCAGAATGGTATGAATTATTATAGGCAAATTCGACCAAAGGTAAATAGTCTTCCCACTTATGTTGCTGATCCATGCAATATACTCGAAGTAGGTCTTCTAAAACTTGATTTACTCTTTCAGTTTGCCCATCCGTTTCCGGATGATATGCTGAACTAATGTTCAGCTGAGTCCTAAGTGCAGAAAATAAGGTTTGCCAAAACCTAGAAGTGATTCTTGTATCCCTATCAGATATGATCTTTTCAGGTATTCCATGCAATCTGAATACTTCTTGCACAAATTTCCTTGCAATAACTGGTGCTCCATCAGTTAGATTTCCAGGTATAAAGTGAGCTACTTTAGTCAGTCTATCGACTACCACTAGTATGGTATTGTGCTTATTTCTTGACATAGGTAATCCTTGCACAAAATCCATACTTATCACTTGCCACTTCCACTCTGGAATATCATGTGGGTATAGCAAGCCTGCTGAATGATGATGCTCAGCTTTTATTCTCTGACATTCAAGGCATTTTGCAACATAATTAGCAGCATCTCCCTTCATTCCTTTCCAGAAATATAATGGCTTTACATTGGCCATCATTTTTGTTACTCCTGGATGACCAGAATATGGAGCCTAATGCACTTCTTTCCACACCAAATTTCTTAAGTTGCTTATGTTAGGTACATACATCCTTCCTTTGTACCTAAGCATTCCACTTGGTTCAAATTTGAAACCATCATACCTTGAATCTTCAGGGTTTTCCTTAAGTGCTTGCTTAACTTGCATATAATAATCATCCTCCGCACATTTCTGGAGCACTTGGTCTTTGAAATCGGTATGAATTGCAACAATAGAAGCTATGTGGCATCTTCAACTTAATGCATCAGCAACCCGGTTTTCCTTTCCCTTGATGTAGTTGATATTGAAGTCATAATCAGCGATCAACTCCAACCATCTTCTCTGTCTAGCATTTAGATTTGGTTGAGTAAAAAGGTACTTTAAACCATTATGATCATTTTTCAACTCAAAGGGTTTCCCAAGAAAATAGTGTCTCTACATTCGCAATGCATGAACAACAGCTGCCAACTCTAAATCATGCGAAGCATAATTCATCTCATATGGTTTTAGCTTCCTTGACTCGTATGCAATCACTTGATTATCTTGCATAAGTACTCCACCAAGTCCTTCTCCGCAGGCATCAGTGACTACTGTGAAACTCCTTTCAGGATCTGGCACTTTCAAGATCGGTGCGGTAGTTAATTTCTCTTTGAGTAGGTCAAATGCCTTTTGACATTTCTCATTCCAGTCAAATCTTTTTCCCTTTTTCTGTAAAGAAGTTATAGGAAAAGCAATTTTGGAAAAGTTTTCTACAAATTTCCTATAATAACCCGCCAATCCCATAAAAGTTCTCACTTCAAATACATTTTTGGGTATAAGCCACTGAGTTATTGCTGTGATCTTAGCTGGATCAACTTCAATTCCCTCGGCTGATATTACGACCCGAGTAATGCACTTTGCGTTGGAAGAACGTACACTTGGATAGCTTTCCGTACAACTTATGCTCTCGCAAACATTGTAGAACCATTCCTAAGTGCATATTGTGTTCTTCGTTTCTAGAATAGATTAAAATGTCATCTATAAACACCAACACAAACTTGTCCAGGTAATCTTTGAATACACTATTCATAAGATTCATAAATGCAGTGGGTGCATTTGTCAAACCAAATGGTAATACTGTGAATTCATAGTGTCCATACCGAGTTCTAAAAGCGGTTTTATAGATATCATCATCTTTGATTCTAAGTTGGTGATATCCAGACCTTAGATCAATCTTTGAAAATATGGCTGCTCCTCTAACTTGATCAAACAAATCATCAATTCGAGGTAGTGGATACTTGTTCTTTATCGTAGCTTTGTTAAGCATACGATAGTCAATACAAAGCCGCATTGTTCCATCCTCCTTCTTGACGAAGATATTAAAATAATGTTTATTATTTATTTATTAATGCTCAATATTGTAAATTATTGTAAGATAATGATAAGATCGTCTCCGATCTTATCTGAAGTTTCGTTTTAGAAACTTTCCAGTTTTTGTAAATCTTGTAAACTATTTATTGAGCGTCTTGCTCATTGTTAATACATCAATTAATTTACCAATTACTTGCGTAATATGGTATCAGAGCCAAATTGCCCAATATTAAATTTTTAATTCATAAAAATCTTTTCAAAGGTTTTTTTCGAATATTGAATTAAAAAATTTAATAAAATCTTCTTTGAAATTTTTTCGAAGATTTTTTGTGAGCTTAATTTCGGAATTTTTTTTCGAAATCTCTTCGTGGCTCTTTTGAGAAATTCGAAAAAAAAAAATTTCTTCTGAAAAATTTGTGGATCTGTAGGCGCGTTTTTTTTCCAGTTGGGCGTGATTTGTTCGTGGTTTTTTGTCTACCCGCGCCTCTTTTCAACCAGGGCTTGGCTGCGCACGTTTTTTTCTTTCTGCCGAGCGAGGAACATCTGGGCGCGATTTTTAATCGCGTTTTTTTTGTGCCTTCTATTCGTGGATTTCTTCTGCAAGTTTCTTGGCCACGATTTCAACGTTTCTGGTATTTGTGCCTGCTCTAGTCGGATTCACGTCCTCCTGACGTGTCTTGTTCTCATTTCGAAGAGATTGTTTGAGCTCGTGTTTTGAATCTGCATCTTGGTCGCGATTTTCAGTGACAGCTTCTGGCTCACGTTTTGGGTGATTTGTCTGAGTTCGTGATTTGCTCTACAAATCTTTGTTCCCTCTCTGGTGGCTGTGTTGTTTTTTTAGAAGATTTTCTGCAAATTTTGGAGCTTTCATGGCCGCCTAGGGCATCCTGCGACTTCGGCCAGGGTTTTGACCATTTATTTCAAGTCAGAAAATTTTTTCGATCGCAGATTCTTGGTGGGTTTTTCGAGAGCTCAACTGGGTTGGTCTCCGAATTTTCTGGGTGCATCGTTTTCTGTGCCTCAAATTTTGTGCCATCCGTACACTATACTTTATGCAGTCTGCATCAGCCTCTTCTCTGTACCTCATTTTTTGTGCCTCGAAAAGCGTGAAGATGGCTAGTTTAAGCAATTTAATGCTGGAGGGCAGTCAGAGATTTAATGGCAAAAATTACAACACCTGGAAGCAACGGATGTTAACAATTT
>VDFB02302537.1:0-23100 GCA_007258455.2 Sequoia sempervirens | reverse complement strand
TATCAAACTCTCATCTAATACATCACCATCTCTCTACCGTAGTTGTAATACAACACCCTCATAAAATAGGATTACATTCTAGGGCAAGACAGGCAAACAAATATCCACCCCTAGATCTAAAACCTAATAATGAACGGTCTAGATTTACAATGTATCATTTATCTAATGTATGTCAACCATTCTAGAAGTTTCTTAAAAAAGTTAACAAAAAATTGTTTACACGCATCCCACTCCTCCCCTCCTTATGTCATTGTATACACCTATCAGTGTAACTAGGAAATATATATACATCCTATCAACAATAAATCATTATATAATTGTAAGGTTGAGACACATTTTCCCAACAACATCGATATCAATTCCTTAACACTCTTCCCAACAATTTGTTGGAAGTTTGGAGATGTTGGAAGCTTGATTTGTTTGTGAGTTACTTGGGTATTTTCATTGATGTCAACCCCTTGTATAAAGAAAGTGTTGGAATGTTATCGGTGTTGATGATGTCAACCCTTAGCATTGGAGTTGTTGGAAGTGTGGAATTGTTGTTAGTAATGTCATCACATGCTAGTGTTATCATTGTTAGTTGCAGAGGTTGTTGATCTAACTTGTGTTTTGGGAGATTTTTGTAGTTGGAAAGGGTTGCATGTTGCACATGTGTTGTAGATATATTAGTAATATTGTTGATGAAGTTGGTTCACTTGGTTTCCAAGTGCTTTTGAGAAAATTTGAATAAAAGAGACTTCAATGTAGCAGAGTGGTGTTTAGTGTTTTGCTCTGCATGTCTTCATGGTTAAGGTATTCTCATGTGATTTGGATTTGATGATCAAAGGTGTTAAGAGGTGTTATATGTATAGTTTTAGGTTCTGGATCGTTCTACAATAGAAGATGTGTTTGACATTATGTTTGTTTGGTAAGACAAAATGTTTGGGAGAAATGAGATTGCTCCACATTTCTCCGTAGTGAAGGTTCTGATGTTGCAGATCTAGGATTGTGCTTATATTGACTATATCTACCTTCCCTTGAAGTTTTAGCTGTTGACTTTTTTTGCAAGGTTGTTTGGTGTGTTCGATGTCTGTGATAGTATGTCTGGTTGCACAAAATGAAGGTGTTCTTGAGTTTTAGGTGGTTTACTGTAGTTGTGTAAAATATTATGATGATGCTATAATATTTTGAGATCTTGTATGAATAGTGTGGAATGTTTTTGTGTGGTCAATGAGATGTTTTTGGATCTTGAGAGGTGTATTTGGAGTTGCTTGTCAATGTTAGTGCAGGTTTGGTCAACTTGGCGTGCTAGCACTAGTTGCGAAGGATAATTGTTGATTGAGGTAGTGTTGAGAAGTGTGTTTGTGTAGATTTGGGTGCCAATTAAGTAGTGGCATGGTTTGGATTCACCTCTTTATATTGTGGAAGTGTTTAGTGTTGACCTGTTCGGTGTTACACAATTAAGGTGTATACATTTCCTTAAGGCCAACCTAATTGATATTTTCTTAGGTTGTGGAGGGTATAAATGCAAGGATAATTTTTGTGTGGATGGTGTGAAGTGTGTGTGATGTGAAAGATGTGAATGTGATTAGGTGTGATGATCTAAGTGTGAGCCTTAATTCCTATGACTTCCTAATGCAATGAGCTGAAGATTTCTACATTGCAATTTGTTTGATGAGTTGTTTGTGCTTCAGTGGAATTGAATGTTCAACAATTCAAATTGGAAATGAGCCACCCCTTCTTCTTTCTTCTTTCTTCTACATAGTGAGCCACCGATAGTGAGCCTTTCTTTATCTTTCTAGGCACCGAGCCCTTGATAGTGAGCCTTGTTGTATTTAGTGTTGCAGTTCATATATTAGTGAGCTAATCCTCTTCATGGTTTTTCCCTTCTTGGGTTTTCCATGTAAATCTACCGTTCTTATGTGTTTGATGTGTTTGCATTATTGCTTTACATGTTTACATTTTGTTAATGCATGTTAAGGGTTTACGATGGATAATGGTTTAGGAACTAATGCAAATATGAATGTTAATGAAGGTTTTTGATATTTTAAAAGTATACAACTGATTCACTCCCCCTCTCAATTGTCCTATACATCTAACAATTGTTATCAAAGTTTTTGCTCCTAGGAAGAAGGTTAACCACTTGAGGTCAGTCCAGATGGCACACGGGAAAGGTGTCAAAGGCCCCTTGTTTGATGGAATAAATTTTACCTACTAGAAAGCTAGGATGGAGTCTTTCTTAATATCCATTGGATTTGGTGTTTAGCAATTTGTTGAAAGAGGTTATACTATTCCTATAAATGGACCATCAACTGATGATGAGATCAAGGCATATGAGAATAATGGAAAAGCAAGGAATGCAATCTTGAGTGGTCTTATTGATTCATAACTTGTGAAGGTTATGAGCTACAAGTTTGCTAAAGATATTTGGACAAAGCTTTAAGGAATCTTTGAAGGATGTGACAAGGTCAAACAAGCGAAGATGTAAATATACAAAGCCAAATTTGAAACCCTAAGGACATATGAAGATGAATATATTATTGCCTACATGCTCAAAGTTGATACATGCTCAGAGTTGATAAAGTTGTCAGTACCATTAATGGTCTTGGTGGAAAGCTAGATGAAAGTGAAGTTGTGAAAAAGGTATTAAGAACTCTACCTAAAGCTTATAGTCATAAAGTTTCTACTATTGAGGAAGCTCATAATTTGGATAATTATTCTAGATATCAGATGTTTGGTTCTTTAACCTCTTTTGAAATGAGGGTTTGGTCAAGATACTACAAACAAAGAAACTACTTTTAAAGTCTGCAAAGTGGAAAAGGATGATGGATCAAATCTAAATGATCTTGATGAGGTGGAAGAAAACTTTGTGAGGAGATTAAAAAGGTTATTGGAAAATATAGAGGTAAGCTACCTTTCAAATGTTTTAATTGTGGAAAGATAGTTCATTATGCATCTATATGTCCAATCAAAGTTACTAATGACAAACAAAAGGATCATAAGGGTAAATTTTTCAAGAAGAGTTATTATATTGAAAAGGAAAATGGTGTAAATTTGATGATGAATAATCAAATTATCTGAATGAAGGAAATGATGAATGCTTAATCATGTCTTTAAATGTTGGAACTAATTCTACTAATCTTGAAATATGTGTGAAGGAAAGTGCTCTAGAAACAAGTCATAACATTGAAGGAACTAT
This sequence comes from Sequoia sempervirens, assembly GCA_007258455.2. NCBI lineage: Eukaryota > Viridiplantae > Streptophyta > Pinopsida > Cupressales > Cupressaceae > Sequoia > Sequoia sempervirens. The sequence goes on along the minus strand of VDFB02302537.1, from coordinate 19,922 downwards.
GTTGATTGCTTTTCATGCTAGAGAGGAGAAGAATTACTAGATCAAGGATAGTGGAGGCTCAAATCATATGACAGGTGATAAGAGTAATTTTGTTAAGCTTGAAAAGTATGATGGTGGTCTTGTTAATTTTTGTGATGATACATTTGCTAAGGTCTATGGAAAAGGTCCAATTAGTTTTGATAGAAAGCATAATACAAATGATGTTCTTTATGTCAAAGGTCTTTGACATAATCTTTTAAGTGTAGGAAAAATGTGTAGAAAAGGATATAATCTTGTGTTTTAGAATGGTGGTTGTGATATCAGAAAAGGAAGCTCTAGTATTTGGGTTGCTATTGGAACAAGGACAGGAAGTAATGTCTATCAACTCAAAGGTAATGGTGCAAGGTACTTTATGTCTCAAACTAATGAAATTTGGCTACGACATAGAAGAACGAGTCACATCAATTTTGATAGCCTAGCAAGGATAATTTCTATTGATGATATGAGAGATTTTCCAAAGCTTACAAAGCCTATCAATGTAATCTGCAAAGAATGTTAAGTTGGAAAGCAAACATAGGAAATATTTAAGACAAAATAATATTCTACCATAGGTCCCTTGATGTTAGTGCATACCAATTTGTGTGTACCTACCAGAATTAGAAGCTCATGTGGTGACATGTATCTCATGTTATTAATTGATGATTATTCTAGAATGGCTTGGGTTATGTTTCTCAAAGAAAAATTAGAAGCTTTAGACAAGTTTAAAGCATTTAAGGCTATGGTTAAGAATGAAATGAATATGAAAATCAAATGTTTGAGGTCTGATAGAGGCAGTGAGTTTATTTCAAATGAGTTTAACAATTTTTGTGAAGATAATGGAATAAAGAGGCATTTGTCAGCTCCTAGAACTCTTCAGCAAAATGGAGTTGTGGAAAGGAGAAACTGAACATTTTAGGAAGTAGCTAGGATAATGATGAAGGAAGCTAATCTTTCAGATGTCTATTGGAGAGAAGAAATTCATATTGTAATCTACATTCTTAACATAGGCCAAGCAATAGAAAATAGTTTAAATACTCCCTATGAGTTATGGTATGGTAAACCCCCTACTGTGAAATATTTCAAAGTCTTTGGAAGAAAATGTTATATCAAAAGAGATGAGGAAAACTTGGGAAAGTTTGATGTAAGATTTGATGAAGGAATATTCCTTGGATACTCTACAAGAAGCAAAGCCTACTGGTGTTACAACAAGATATTGAAGAAGATTTTTGAGAGTGCAAGTGTCAAAGTGGATGAGGAACCACATCAAAGTTTAGTACTGATAGAAGGATATGAATTTGATGAATCCCCTTGTAGTGAAGAAGAAAATGTTGAATACAAAGGAAAAGAGTTGATAGCTGAAGAGGAAGAAGCTTCGAAAAAGAATCCTAAGAGTCCTAAGTATGTGCAAAAGAATCATTCAGAAGATCAAAAAATTGGAGATAAGAGAAAATGTGTGTTAACAAGGAGAAAAGTTGCTATGATAGAGGAGAAAGTAAATCTCTATTTGATTTTTGAAGTGGAACCAAACACAGTGACTGAGGCATGCAAAGATGAAAATTGGGTCAAAATAATGAAGGAAGAGTTAGAACCGGTAGAGAAGAATTTGACTTGGGAATTGGTCCCAAGACCAACAAATAAGAATGTGATTGGTACTAAGTGGGTATTCCAGAACAAGCCGAATGAAGATGGAAAAGTTGTAAGTAACAAGGCTAGACTTCATGTTCAACATCTTTTACTCCTCTCATGGAATTTTGTTCACCATAAGCTAAATTATTCCTCTTCACTTTTCTCCTCCACCATATCCTTCTCCTTTTCATGGGATTCAACCCACCATAAATTATCCACCTTCACCAAAAATCATCTTCACCTATACTTATATCTTCAAAATAAATTTTATAAAAAATATTTACTTCCTCTCTTATGCCCACAAACACCACTTTACCAACATTAACAACATTATGAAAATTATAAATATTTATCACTCTCTTTTTTTAAATTTCCTTATTTGCAAAAAAGTATCTACTTTTTCATAATTAACTCCTCTTCCTTAATTGCTTTTGTAAACACCTCTAGTTTAACCATTGCAACTTTTGCTCCTTCTTCACTTTGGGCTTTTGGTACCTCATCAAGGTGCTCATATTTATGTTGCTCCATATTGATAAACATTTGCAACACCTCTGAAAGACTAATTTCATCATGGCTCTTAATCACTTCAAATTATTTTCTTATCACTTCATCTATGTACAAATAAACTTAAGAAATTTTTAGCTTTGTTTCTTCACTCTTTTCTTCTTCTTCATTATCCTTTGGTATGAGGACTTCCACTTCTCAGTCTTTAACTTCCTCCTTATTTGCAAATAAAACAATTTTAGACAAAATATGTATTTTATCATCACTCTTTTCTCCTACAATCTCACCCATCAACACATCCATGCCTCTAAAAGGACATGCTTCAATTTTAATCAAGTTCTTTTATTCTTTCATGCAACCTAGATGACATTCTTCATTATTCTTGATCATATCTATTAAAAATTCTCCATGTTGCATAGCATCCAACCTATCTAATCTCAAATGCATGTCCATCATCATCTTGATGATTTTGTTCCTTCAACACTACTACATGTCTACCCACTCAACTCGTGTCTTCAAGATAACCTTCATCCTCTTCTTCAAAGACATCTTCACTCTCAACTATTTGCGAAAAAATTCACTTACATTCAATAGCTATCCTCTATCGAAGAATGTCACTAGAAAATACATACTCTCAAAGCCCCTTCTACCTATTTCCACACAATTGAGGATGCTAGCACATATTCTACCCAACACCTCTTCTCTTATTGGAGGAAAAACTGTTGAACACCCAAAATGCTGAGAGGGGGGGTGAATTAGTATTCTTTAAGATTCATTAACTTCACCAATGTTAAACATCCATTCAATGCATCACATTACACTTATAGTAATAGAAATGAACATTAAAGCATGCATCACATCAATAGACACAAGAACACCAAATTTTACATGGAAACCCAAAAGGGAAAAACCACGGTGAGGGTTAGCTCACAACATATTATAACCGATTATAAGATATTCCATAATGGCTCACTACCAGGTGGACTCACTGTCCATAGAATAGAAGAAATGGTTCACTACCACAATAGAAAAGAGGGTGGCTCACTGATAGAGATTGAATTGATACAATGAATCTACAATATGCTATAAACAGTTCCAATTAATCCCTGTAAATTGACTTAACACACTTCATGCTTCACAACTATCATACTCTGCTCTATCGCATTACATTCACATCACACCCTATCACTTTTGCATCAATACATTCACTCTACTACTTCGACTCATCTACACCATTGAAATGATCTTACATTTATATGCATTACACCCGCAAACACTTACAACATCAATTAGGTTGGCCAAATTAGATGTATAGTGCATCCTCATAACCCGTCGACTCAAGAATCAACCACACACGCCTCACAAAATAAACCAAAATGTGTGACACATCAAAATAGGTTGGAATGACCTATAATTACTCTCATAGGTATGATCCATACATACTTTAATTCCACACAACCTTAAACCATTTAGGTCGACACTATTAGTAAAACAATAATAAAATGAAAGAAACAACTCGACACAGTTTTGACACCTATAAACACATCCTCAAAACCACATAGAATAATAATCATCCATGGTGGAATGCAAAGCATTCCAATCAGGTACTTTGTGACTATAACTTTGCCATATCCTAAGCGATACACTTCCAACTCTAACTTTGATTGTAGAGGACTTCAAGGCTTGAAACTTTGGATTTAGATTCCTCCTACATGCACCAAAATTCCTTTTGAACTGCATGATAAGAATCTTCATGGAATAGTAATGTAGACCATAAAACAGGTTCTGTGAACATTAAAAATTGCATTCCAAACTTAGGCAATTTATCCAACACATTTGATTTGCTTTGGACCAACACTTCTTCAATTGTGTAATGATTTGACATCACTGACAACACCATATTTGATCATGCTTATCAAACATCAGCTATACATCAATGTTGACATTACAACAATGTTGACATCAATGACAACACCATGAGTAACATCATCTTCCATACATCCACCGATATTCTCAATGACAACCAAGCTTCCAACAATCTCCCCCAACAAGTCAGGATTCTAACAAAAACAACATAGTACTCATTAATTTTATCTCCATTTCTTCAATCATATCAATATTGGTTCCTCAACACTCTTCCTAGAAAAAAACTTGTTGTGATACCAATCGATGCATTCAAGAGGGTCAAGTACACATTGAAGGGAAGTCTAGCCAAACAAACAACATGAATATTATAATGAGCAAAATGACATCAATTAAAAACTCCAAATACATGCTTAGAGCACAACCATTTAAGTAACATACAAACCTATTGAAGAATGAAATTTAGATTTCCTTGTCGGATATTTAAATATTCTAAGAAGACTGAAATGTGACAAAAAAAATCTAATATTATTACACACTCAAGCTTTAGAAATATACATTTACAACTCCTAAAGGATAATATCAAACAACTACAAGTATTGCTATCATATATTAACATATTAAAAAATCCAAGATCCCTCCATAAATTGAAAGCTACTATATTTTTTTGTTGTCTTACAATACTCTAAACCTTCATGCCTTTTTGCCTTTTCCTAGTGCTTCTTCTAGCCTCAAAATGGATAAGGTTTATATTTTTTTACTCTTAGAAAAGTGGCCACCAAGGGCAGGCCGATAAATGCTTTTGAAACCACTAGTAAAGAAAAAGAAAACACCAGGTCTAATTTTAGAGGGTTGTCTATCAGACCACTAGCTACTAGCTACTAATCTTGTATATTAATACTATATTAAGTCATCAACCACCCATTGTCTTTTATTATATATTCTTTAAATGACATTTTGGATGCTCCTATATCATGTGGTCTTAATAGGCATATTAGAATGTGTACACCAAAATATAAAAAAATACAATAAAAATAATGCACAAATAAAAATTCCTATTCTATACCTAGTTACACCTTTGGTTGAGCTAAGGTAAGTAAACAAATGATAAAAAAGAACAATTACCAAAATAAGCCTGATTGACCAATTGATGTGCTCAAGATGGTTGATGTGATTGAAAGGGAATGTGGTTGCTCAATCTAGCAACACAAACTCGCTTTGCATCCAATTCTTATTTTTGAAAATGGCTTGTGGAATGGTTAATTTATAGGTTTTGTGTGAAAGTGATGGATGAGATTTGATCTTGTTCAACAAAGAGATGAAGTTGATTAATTTGCAAGAGAGAATGAGAAGCTTAGAAATGACATCTTATGATTGATGCACATGATTAGGGCAAAGATTGGGAAGAGATGGAGGATGAAAAACTTCTCAATCTTGATGGAGGGCGATGATTGGAAAAGAGTCTTTTTGAAGCCTTGTGCATTTGGAGCCATGTGCAAGATTGTCTTTATTTATTTTAAACAAAGTGGTGAAGAAATGTGTAAATAATTAATTAGTTGACTAAGTCCGATTTGTTTATTCAATTAATGAGGAAGGATATTTTAGAGTAAAAAAAAAATATTATGTATTTATTTTATTTATTAGAGAATTTTGTTCATTAAACATGATTTATTCAATCAAGGTGGAAACTTTAGAGGAAATACTAAATTGGTTAAGATTATTACTTAAATAAAGATAATTTATTTAATTAATACTAGAAGAATGGTTAGTTTGGTCAATTAAACAATCAAAACTTGTTTAACTAATGTTGGAAGAATGATTGAATAGATTAACTAAATAAATAGTACTTATTTAATTAATATTGGAAATGAATTTGCATGTGATGACAATGAAAATGTAGGAATGCATTTTAAGTGTTTAGAGTCCTTTTAATAGTTGAGTGAGCATACTACCACCACAAGAAGGTTTTTTGAGAGTTGGTTACTACACTTGTGGTATGGTGCGCCATATAGTGAGATATTGTTCTTGGGGATCTACGATGCTAGTAGGTAGTTAGAGAGCAACTAGATCCAAATCAATTGTTAGTGATATGGGTATTACACCATACCCTTATTCATGGCAATTGTTGAAAATAAATTATTTGACCGCACGGCACAATATATAAGAGAAAGCAAAAAATCAATAATCTTGATTCTTACAATAAAAAAAATATTAATTTTTACAAATCTTTATCAAACTTCCCATGACAATTGTTGAAAATAAATCATTTGACCGTATGACAATATATAAGAGAAAGCAAAAAATCAATAATCTTGATTCTTACAATAAAAAAAATATTAATTTTTACAAATCTTTATCAAACTTCCCATGCAATATAAATACAATATAATATTAACACAAAAATAAATATTAACTACACTTACAATCTTAAAACATACAATATTTATACCCAAACAAAAATTTAAAATAACACTATTATTAACATATTATACCAATATATATATTTCACCATTTTTATTTTTTTAATATAAAATCAGTTTTCAAACATTAAACAACATTTTAAAGTCTAATTAAAGCCACTATAAAAAAAATCCTATCTAATTAATTCTCCTATAAGTGGATCTTCATCTGTCTGAATATAAAGGAAAAACTTCTACTTTTTCCTCTGTAGATCTTAAAATGAAAAGTTCTAAAACCATGATAAAATGCAGAGTCAGCTTGTATAATCAATTGATTCTACGAACTCCAATCGTAGCTAATTCCCATGACCACCTCCTCAAGGCCAAAAAAATCCTTAAAAGCTTTTACACAGTATAAATTTTGCCTACTCTTTGTTTAATTTCTACCTTTGGTTTGAGCGCTTCGTTTGCGCCCATCATGATTGCAACCACGAAGTGTAGATAAAACCGATCCGCATTGGCAACGTCGGTGTCGGACTTCAGATTGATTTGACCAAGTGGGCACTGTTGTTCCAAGCGGGGATGTTGCCTCAGTTTGCAGAAACAGCAGCCAGCTTTGGCAGGGCTTCAACCCTGATGATGAGGATGGGCACTGATGCCCACCTCTATGATGATCCCCAGGATGCCAACATTAATTCTCTTCTCGACAGCAAGTTCGATTCAGAGAAGGTCGAGGCATTGAAACGTCTTCTGGCCCTTATGTCCCAGGGCTGTGATGTCTCCAATTTCTTCCCTCAGGTTAGATAGATCTCTTATTAGCTTCTTTTGCGATTAATTAAAGGAATGGGCTCCTTTTGAATTGACGATTCAGGTTTCGAAGATTTATCTATAATTTTTGTTTTGAACTGGAAGAATTTTATCTTGTCCTAATTGAGAAATCCTGCTGAATTAAGCTCCTAAGCTCTCTTTGAGCTCCTGAAATTATTTGCTGGATATAATGCTATGGTAATGTTGTACCCCAAAATTAAAATTTTGTTACACTTAGACATTTTGAAGAAATGAGTAAAAAGTCTTGTTAAATCAGTCAAAAGATCAAAATTTGGGTGTGCATGTCTTGCATGAGGGGTTAAAACGCTAAATTTTCCTGTACTTTTCAATTTCTCGACGATCCGGTCTGGGCTAAGAGCAGCCTAACCTACAAAACCCGCATTTCGCTTTTCATCCCTAAATTTGTGGAAAACTCGCTATTTTAGAAATTTTTTAAAATTAGTAACGCTTTTCTCTCGGGTTTCTTCAAACAATACCGAGAAAAATTTTCTAAAATAGAAAATTTTCTAAAAATAGAAAGTTGGTCCGACAGGGTCCGTACTGATTTTGATTGGCTCAAAATGTGTTCGTATCAGGCTGGTGCAGTCAGAATTTTAAAATAATCAGTTTTGCCCTACTGGGTCTATTCTGCTTTTTCAGAAGCATATCTGGATCTCCAAGGTCATCAATGGAGGTCATCCGACTGCCAGGCGTCAATTTTAGCATTTAAACTTCCGGTAGAGGGTGAAAAGATGAACATGCACGAGGAACGAGGGAAGAAAGTTGAAAAGTCACTAAAATTTTTCTAACATCGCTGATTTTGGGCTACTGTTGAAGAAAGGTCATCTTTTAGGGCAACTAAAATGCTCTAATTAGGGTTTACGCCCAATCAATGCTGCTTGTTCGTCGGGCTTCAGCAACCAATTCAGCCAGCTGTAGTTCTCGATTACTCTCATCCCGAATTCAGCAACGTAATCGTGGGAGATCTGCACCGGGTCGTAATGAGGAAAAGTTGAAATGTCAAAATTTGACTAAGTGTTGAGATTTTGGGCTTCGTTGAAGAAAGTGTGCCCAAGCCAAAGGCCCAATGAATGAACTTCTGGTGCATGCAGGTCTAACGTGATATCTTTGCAGTTGATCCAGCTTTCAAACGAGATGTCCAGCACGCCTATCGGAGCTCCCAATAGCAAGATACGAGGAGCCGAACAGAGGGTCCAACAAGAGTTGAATTTCAAAGTTCTGAAGCAAACACAGGAAAGTGAAAATTTGACTAAGTATGGATGAAATGGGCGCCCCCAGTCAAAAAAGGCAACCAAGCTTTTGAGGGGTAAAAATTCACTTTTCGACAAAATCTATTCCAGAAGACCCCTCCTCATTCTTCGTCAGCTTCATAAAGAGCCCAACCATCAGTCAATTCGACGCCTAGAACTCCAGATCTGACGAGATCATCTGAAGAAGATTAAAGGTGATGAAAATGAAAATAATTCTAAGTCTAGTAAACATGGGCACCCCTGGTGAAGAAGGGCGCCCAAACTTTTGAGCTCTAAGATGATGGAATTCACCAACACAGTCTCCAGGATCATCTCGTTGATTTCAGCTAAGCTATCCAGTGAGCCTGTCAGTCAATTGATCGGATCAGCATAGCTCCCGGAACAGAGGTTTCATCAGAAGATCAAAGGGAAATGAAGAAATTGAAAATCATGAAAAAATGGCTAACACTAGGAAAGTTCAAAGCCCCTGGAGGAAATGGGCTCCCATGAATTTGAAGGTCAAAACGAAGTTTTTTGCTGGAGGTGCCTCCAGAACAATCTTCTCAGAATCAGTCAGGCTACGCGATGAATTATCTAGCTCATTCATCGGATCAATCTGGAAGCCGGAGAGGTCAAACCAGGGGTCAAAATTGAAGAAAAGTTGAAAACTTAAGGAAAATGGTTAAGTCTGGTAAACTTGGGCGCCCCTGGTGAAGGACGCCCAAACTTTTGGAGGTTAAGATGAAGTCTTTAGACAAAGTTGTCTCCAGATGATCTCCTCGTAAACAATCAAGCCCCAGAACGGATCATTCTCGGGCCGATCACAGCATTCACCGAGTTCCCGAAAATCGAGATTGAATCAGAGGGATGAAACTCAAGCAAAAATTGAAAATAGTGAAGAAAATGGCTTAGTATGGAGAAGAAAAGCGCCCCAAGAGGAGATTAACACCCAGGAAGCCATGCCTTAGCCAAATTTTTGAAATGTCAAAATTTCAAGTTGAAGGCAAATGTCCAAATTCAATGCATAAGATGAGTTTAGGGTTTTGAAGATTAAAGCAAAAGAAAGCAAAGCTATTTCAAGCCCTAAATCTATTTAAGACATCTCTTCCATTCAATCTTCATGATTTTTGCAGGTGGCTTCCAAAGAAGAAAGGTGGAGCAGCAACTTTAAGGTTTTATTTCAAGATTCAAGAGCCCAAGGTTGCTGATTTTCATAAATAATTTTCAGACCAGCAACATAAGATCTTGCTTTTTCATGCTTTTTCATCCAGAAGATCAAATTTTTGAAGAAGATCAAAGATTTCAATTTTCAGCCTTCTAGATCTGCTCAACTCGTTCTTCTGAAGAATTTTTCAACAAATTTTCATCAAGTTGCAGCGGCTGCTTTTTGCTTTGCATGTTAGTGAAATCCTCAGGGTTTTCAATTTTTGATCATCTGGGCCCTCTCAAAATAGTCTTCTGAAGAAAACCCATATCACAGCTTTTTCAAGAAAATTTCAAATTCTAGAGTTGGCTGCTTTTTCGATCAAACGTTGGTGTTTTTCAAATCTGATCAACTGGGTCCATTTCTAACTGTATTCTGAACAAAACCCAGGTGCCAGCTTTTTCGGTGAAAATTTGAAGAAATTAGGGTTTGCTGCTTTTTTAGTCTACATTCAAAATTTTCAAAAATGGGTGATTTGGGTTGTCTTGCAACGAAATTCTAAGCAAAACCCATATCTCAGAAAAATTTCCAAAAATTCGTCCGTTTGAAGAAGAAAAATCAGCATGCTAAAATTAGAAAGTGTGCAAAACTTGTCAGAATATAGTCGAGTTTACAAGCAATCTTCAAGGTTTTCAGTATGGAATACACTCCCATCAAATTCAGAGCCAAACAAGTGTTGTATCATGATTATCTGAACGAATGAGGTTGAAAAGTACATTTTCAATACCACCATGGACTGAAAACTTCATCATCTTAGCTTAAGAGTGTGAAAAGGTGTGATATGAACGAAAGGACAAGTGTTAGAAAAGAGTTGTACAAAATTCTTCCATTGAAAATCAAGAGAGGTGTTAGAAGCATAAAAGTTGCAGAGGATATGTTGAAGCAAGATGGTATGATTGTAAAAGGTCATCACTCCGATTGCAGAGCCGCCAAAGTTAGCAAGATTTGATAAAGAAGTTGAAGATATCAAAGTTTTTTGAGATCAATTGCGCAAGGTGAAGAAATCTCGGAAAAGTGCAACTTTTCTATTGATAGAATAGATGCACCTGATCGGGACATTGTTTCCTACTTTTTAGCGGATGTGATTGAGTTTTAAAGCGGCTTTCATCTAGAAGCTTTCTTTCCGCTTTCTTTCTATTCTTGGAACGATTCTTATCCATTCTTTGAAGAAGAGAAAGAAGATAAATTGTAATAGTTGGCATTTCCCGCTTTTTCTGCTTTCTAGGGTTTTAGATGTTATCTTCTTTCTAGATTTAGTAATAAAGCTTGCTTGCTGAGCAAGCCCTAGATTGTGAAAGCAAGGAGATTTTAGGGTTCCCTACTCCTCTGCTTCTCTATAAATAAGAGCCTTTGCTCATTTAGTTTTTTTAACGGTTATTGTCATAGCAAATTGCGAGCCTGAATTGCAGCAAATTGTTATTCAGTTTCAGTTCACTTAGTTAGAACCGTGCTAGTGAGAACAAAACGCTGAGCCTATTGTGCCTTCTATTTGTTGCTCAAGTATTGTTCATTGTGTTGTGATAGCAAATTGTTGAGCCTCTTTAGCCAACAAGGAGTTAGTGTGATTGCTGTTTCTATTGTGTAAGAATAAGATTGCAAGCCTCTTTAGCTGCAATTTCTTATTCCAGGCATGTTAGAAGTGAGTTTTGTTCCAGAAGTTCGAGTAATAAAATCATGAGCCTCCTTTGCCTTGATATAAAATCTCTGATTTCCGTTATTGGTGTTTTACTTTTATGATCTTGATTTCAACTTACATTGAAGTGTGTAGATGTTCGTTGAGAAAGAGTTTATCGAAGTATTTTGTCAGAAAATCTACCTTGTTCATTTCTAGTTTCTCTTGCTCTGCTTATTACTTGAGAAGTTAGAAACGTCTTTAGTTTAAGTTAGTCGTAGTTGAAGTTCTTAAATCAGAAAATCTCAGCTGCGGCGTTTGTGTTTTATAAACCTTGTGCTCTAAGCTGATCAAAAAGATAGGCAACTTAGTTTTAGTTTACTTTCTTGGAATACCATCAGCAAGAGGGAGCTTCCCCTCCTAATTTGAAGAGCAGTTTATCTGTGCATAGCTGTCCGTTTCAAATACGCATTCCAGAGGTGTAATTTAAACGCCAACAGTAAAACAATTTCCAATTTTATGAAAAGTGTGATTTAGCAAAAGTTTGAAGGAAAAGTCGGCTTAAAATAGAATGGATGTCCATGGACGTTGGGTGAAGTGCTAAAGTCGGGCATTTACTGCAACGAGGCCCAGGTTCAAATGGTGGGTTGCCCTCCGGTGTTCATGTGGAGCCACCTTCCGCTTTGGCTATTAATACTGGCTAATCTTGTCCCAATTTTAATATTGTCTACCTTTGTTCCAATGTCACAAGTATAATTGTGGCTTTCCAGGCTCCACTCTTCAAGTTGTAATTGCCTAGCATAATGTAGTACGGGCTGCTCTTGTTCCAATCTACCAAGTGTAAAACGTGGCTTACCAAGGTCACTCTTCCATTCCAAATAACAAAACAAATGGGGAGGATCCGTGTAGCATTTAGTAAGTATTTGGGGATTGCAGCCTGTTTTTTTCCTCTCCGGAAACCTTAATAGCTAAGTTGCCGGTACTGGTACAGATCTTAGTTTGGGTTTGTGGATCTGGCAAAATTGTTTTGGGGTTGGGTTCGTCCATGCAAAAAAAAAAAATGTAACATCTCACACATATATATCTATTTATTTGCAGCCTAAAAGCAGGGATTATGTTGAGAAAACCACATAGCATCATATAAACAACAAAACCACCATAAACTCGAATTCCATTTAAAATATTCATTGTTCAAACTTCATGTTCAATGTTAAAATAATAACATCAAGTTCAACAATTAATTTTCAGCATTTTTCATTATCAAATGAATTTTATAAATCATCATCATCATCATCATTGACATTAGATGATGTAGGAACATTTGAAGAACCACAAGCAATGCCATTGCCACTGACACTAAAAGTGTGATCACTTTAGGACTTTCCATGTGCAGTATGTTGAGAAGTGGAAGCATCCAAGTTAGGATGCTCTAGCTCCATATCCCACAACTTTGTGTCCCCTTTCTTGTAGCACATTGTTTGTACAAAGGGAGACACAAGTTAGAATGTACATACACTAAGTTCTCTACCCTTTTTGAGTGATTGTGCTTTATTGAGTGGATAAAAGAGTATGTGCTCCAAATCCTCTCAGATGCAAATGAACTAGCAACCTAAGAAGACAAAGTAGAGAGATAGAGTTATACATTATAGAAATAATTTAAAAAACAACTATAAATAAAATTTTAAAGATTAAAAGATAAAAATTTATTAAACTTGTGATAAAACTTGAATGCAAGTGGTTGCAGGTGTTGGAATTGTTGGCCATAGAAGTACTACCAACTATGAGCGTCCTTCTTGAACTTATCATAAAGAGTCTCTAGACTTTGACCATTGGAGTGTACAATGTCAATTACTCACTTATGACTACATCCTGCAAATTAGGATAAGGGAAGAGTCTATGAAATGCTATTGTATATCCTTTAGTGAATTCATAATCTTTATATGGGGCAATCCTCATTGGCATAGAAAAAATCTTAATACTATATTATTTTGGATTCAATGCAAAGGCAAGAAGATGTAGTGAGTTGGTTATCGTGTTCCATCTTTGTTCAATAAATTTGTGCACTTGTTTGAAGACAGATTCTTGAAAGTTTTTTTCTTTCTTATTTATGATGGCCTTCATTTTCTCAATCATTGAGTTGATGCCATCATATATTTCTCTCAAGCAAGCCTTGCTCATATCAATATAACGAATCATAATCAAAATGGGCTCGGTGAAACTAAGGAGATACTCCACATGATCCTACCAAGAGTCATCTGCTTAATATTTGTTGCCTTCTTAGTGTTGCTTTTCCTCCATATGGACCAAGTTTGGCTGATGACTATGCTAAAAAGTTGTAATGGTCACCCCTGATTTTTTTTTGAAAATATTTCTGTTTGCTGATGGTTTTGTGTTTGTTTCATGTATCTTTCATGGTTTTCATTGTATGCATTATATAGGTAACATAAAGATGGAAAACTGGAAATAAACTTTGCTTTTCATATTGGAAAATCAACTCATAAATAGTACATATGATAGCAACTCAAAATCAGAACATTAACAAACATATATGAGACCTGATATTGATCAGTTCAGACCTGATAAGGCTTCTAACAACAGCAAAAAAACACTTCAACTTGGACCGAACAGCACATGCATGACAACCAATGAACACCTCAGATTTCTACGTCCTCGACCAGCTTCTCCAACCCAGAATAATGAAGATGATGGGCCATACAACAGCAGTTCTCAATAACACAGAAATAACTCCAAACAAGGGCGGCCCCTAAGATAGGGCAATCTGCCTTAGTAAATCAGCCTTCAACCCAAAAATGCAAACAAATACATGAATTGGAATGCCTAGGAGAGAGGAATCCAATGAAGCGATACCTAGAATGAGTCTTCAAGCATGCACTGAGATATGAGTCTTTTTCTATTTTCCACCGAGTTTCCGGTACGGGGGGACGCTTTTCGGGAACGAGATCTTTTTAGGGGATTATTGGGGATGGTCGGGGACAGCAAAGGGGACGCCTATATATATATATATATAAATTTTAAAAATATATGGAAATTTCAAATTTCAAATTTTATATATTCATATGAGTAATTATAATCATAACAATGAACATTGATAAAGTTGCAAATGTAATCATATTGACATATACATTATTGAGTTGAAAAAATTAATAGTAATACTACAGCTACTTAATTGCTTCTATAATTCATGTCAAACAGTCAATGTGCATATGATATAAAATTTTAAAATACCATTCCCGATGTCCGAAGTTTTTGCAATGGTTTTCAGTTTGATAGATGTACCATTTTATCAAACTTATCTCATAACAATGCATATATTATTATAAGACTCCACATAAGATGTTTATACAAATCTGATAACCGTGTTAGTCGGATATTTTACTTGTTGCGTTTGCTTGTTGTCGGCCGTAGTTGGCCTCGGTCATACTCGGCAGTTGTCAAATAAAACAATAGTTAGTAAAGAATAATAATGTCATGTAATGTCATGTATTCTCGGCAAAACATGTTTAGATTAATGTTAATGTAATGTTGTTATGAAACGTCGTGTCGGTTGGTTGCCTAACCACCGCCGAGCGTTATATGTAGTCGGGTGGGAATAGTTGAAAGGATATACTGATGCTATGATAATAATGAATGAGTTTTGTTGCCGATAATTATACTGTAAGCATTGTGATACCCTTTGTACATGATATTCCTGAGAATGAATAAAGTTTCTGGCATTTTACTATGATATCTTCCAGTTTACTGTTTTATCCTATGTTCTGCATATTACACGTTTGCCAGTAAGTAGAATCCTATTCCGTAGGCAAACAACCAGCTTGCACTTCAATTCTTTCACATATGACAGATATACAAGGATATTTATTTGCTGATAAACAGATATAATCTCCTACAATCCAAACTGAGTGAAAGATAGGACTGATTTATGAATATGGGAAACTGAGAAATCTATTACAGCAAGGTAACTTTCAATTTCTTAACAATCTGAGTGCAACAGCAAGGAATAACATAGAGGTAGAGCTATCTCAGTCTGAGTACAATTCCTAGCAGAGTATATGACTGAACAGGAGCTTACAATAGCAAATAGTCTCAGAAATTATGCATGTATATGGCAGATGAAACACACAAATAAATACCAGGATTAATATATGATGCCAGTATGTTGATATCAGCAACACCAATGACCATATTCTGGTTACTCCATGCGCCCAGTACTGGACCTCATAAATAGCAGCCTCAGAACGTTTGAGATTTCAGATTGCAACTCCAAGGATAGGTGATGACTCCATATTCAAACCCGTGTCTATTTCAGACCTCACGTCCTGGCCCAGACAAGCTTCAGCGACCTCCTAAATTGCCTCACACTTATAAACAATAAACAAAAAACCTTTTTTAAATCCAGATTTTCTTTTAATGCAAAAAGTGGCTGGAAAAAAGGGGATGGCTAGCTGTCCCCGGGATGGCCGACCATCCCCTTGCCATCCGCAAGACGCCCCCCTCAATCCGAAACGTCCCAGAAAAAAAAAATACATTTTGGGGATGCCTGGGAAATGTCCCCGAGGTGTCCCCCATTCTCGGAACGTCCCTGGGACGGGTACGGGGGCCAAAACCCCAGGGGACGTGTCCTCGTGTACCACTGGCCTTTTTCCATTTTCTGTCCCTGGTAAAAGTAATTTCCAGAATTCGAAGAAACAGTTTCAGACCTCCTAAAACAGTCCTAAATCATCACCAAACCCATACCAAATTGAAACCAATAGTTAAACACACCAAATACCAAGAACCCACTTCAAAAGTACTCAAAAATTTTCATCATCTCACTCCAAAATACTGTGAATCCTTAAACTGTGAAGCCCTAGGTGATCCCTGACATAGAACCACACCAAATCCATCTAGGGTGGATCTCTCACCACCAAAACCAGTTCCAAATGATGAGGGTTTTCATCCTCAACACGTAGCAGCAATATTTTGGAAATAATCCAGAAACATCTTGTTATGTCGTCAACTCAGCCGTATGCAAATGAAGTCCGAAAGAAGTTTTATAGATTCAATAGGA
The DNA here is from genome assembly GCA_007258455.2 of Sequoia sempervirens. Taxonomy (NCBI): domain Eukaryota; kingdom Viridiplantae; phylum Streptophyta; class Pinopsida; order Cupressales; family Cupressaceae; genus Sequoia; species Sequoia sempervirens. The sequence continues at coordinate 3,571 of VDFB02302537.1, read as the reverse complement.
AATTAGGGCAAACATTTTAAATTTCCATTCCCTCCAAAAGCCAACGACCCCCCTTCATGAGCACTTTATTTTTAATAATTAAAAAAAACACCTTATACCTCCCTTGGGCGTCCAACTCCATAAGGAAACTATTTTGCTTTTGTTACTTTTTAAAACAGCATTAAGTCATAACATTAGGCTCCAAGGTGCTTTTTGCATGACCCCTTGACCCCTTCACTTAAGTTAAAGTTACTTTAATAAAATGACTTAAGTGAGAAATACAAATAACAATTAAATCAAACCTTAGTCATGCCAATGCCCAAATTGGAAATAGACACTACTAAAGTAGCCTAGGCCAGGGCTAGTTACCAAAAATAGACTTACTATTTATAGCAATTAATAAACTGACACAAAACATTAGAGCTAACCAGACAATTGCCACACACTACCCAAACAGGAAACCCTACACTGTACTGTCGCCAAGACCAATTACTAAAACTAGCACTTGCTAAAAATAGTAACTGGGTCAAATCTCCAACTGGCCAAAATAGAGAACATCGAAAAAAGGGGACATTACAAAAGTGCCTTTAAAACTTCACAAGTCATCTCAAGACGATTGTGTTAGAGGCAAAATGGGTCTTAACAGCCTATTAAATAATAAAAATAAAATAATTAAAAAAACTTTAAAGAAGAATCAGAACACACAATCAAATATGAATCAAGTAACTAAGTTTAAAAAAATAAATTTTCAAGTAACTAAAGTGAAATTAAAATATAAAATTTTATACTTCACTTACCTTCAATAGCTTCAATTTTGAAAATGATCTAAATATGCCTTGTGACATGTAGTGGTTGGTGACGAACATTTCGATCTCCTCAACCTTTGCATACAACTCTTTGATCCAATCAATCTTTTTCAATCTTTTGTAGCATAAGATTGAAAGAGTGGATTGCATAAGGTGTGTAAAAAATGTGTGAATAGCGTTCTTCATCCAACAATCCAACAACCGTATGATTTTGTGTTGTTCGTTATGACTTGAACAAGATTATAGGGTCTCACTTTCTCAATGGTTGTGATGAGGATATCAGCAATAAATTGGCCATCCTTCATCTTGCTCTCACAATTCATGACTATAAAAAACAATGCTCATTTAGGGGACATTGTTATGACATTGATCAAGGGTCGATTTTTAATGTTTTTCCACCCATCATAAATAATGGACACCCTTGTCTTGGCCCATGAATCCCTTATGGGATTCAATGAATCTATTACAAGCTTGACCTTTTTAACTAATAAGATGCCACACGCCTTTTCATAACCTCGGCTCTTGTACTCTTTTGGAGCCCCATTAATTTTTTCCACCATTTCTTGTCAATATGGCGAGTAGACAACACTGAAAGTTAATCCATTTACATAAATATATCTCGGTATATGTTTTTTGGCAATGTCTCGAGTCTCATTTTGAAATGCTATTTCCAAAGGTACCTTTGATCTCTTATTTGTAGTGGGTTCTTCAAGAGTGGCAAAAATGGGTGGCACTCTATTGCAACATTGGGATTAGATGGGGGAATAGGGGCTTCAGCCCTTTGATCTTTTTTCTAAAGAATGATTTGCTCTACGACGTGTTAGTTCATCTGCTTGCTCCCGTTCCATACCATATGCTATCACTTGCTTTGATGGCATAGGTACACCATTCTTTTCAGGGAAAACTTTGATGTCTAGTTTGAGAATTCCACATAAATGGACTTTCACTTGACTATATGAATTTGAATACCTAACATTACACTTCCTATAAATCCAAATAAAACCCAACCACCAAGAACCAAACATTACATATCAACATACTTCTAAGGAGAAGAACTCGAATCTATTTTGAATTTAGGTTGGCCTATGGAGCTAGAACTAGCTACCATTGTAATTCTTACGGCAAGAAATTTTATAAACAACACATTCAAAACAAATAAAATTTTAAAAACAAAAAATCTAAGTTGTCGGTTCGGGTATGGGTTCAGATACGGATATGGGTCCGGATACGGCAGTATGACAATTTTTTTCCTTGGGTACGGGTATGGGAATATATATACATATATATATGTATATCTATATGTGTATATATATATACATATATATATGTACACACACACACACATGTTCATAATTATAAATTTATAAGAATAGTGATGCTCAATTGCCAATATATAGAATACAACATAATTTTGACATAATAACTTATAACAGTTCAATTAATGATCACTTCACAAGTACAGTAGTTGATTCTCCTTAAAAAATATAGTAGACAAAATTAAAACTCAAAGAAGCTTGCATACCTTACTAGTTTCTTGGTCAATATTGATCATGACTCAGTGAAAAGTAGAATATTGCACTCAATGCAACATAATCATCAAACAAAATAGTCAATGTAAGTGGTATAGAAGTTAATGCTGTCTATGTAGCAGAGATCTTTGGTCAACATAGTCAGTATAGCAGAGCTCTTTGGTCAACATTATCAGATAACCACATTTAAGAAGAGTCAATCAAACAACAGTCAATGCAGGTGTAGAGGGTCAATGTTGAAGATCTGGTGGGTTGATTCACAAATGATGTCAAATTTATAGTCTGGCCCAAACATTGTCTTTTTCCCCTCCTACAATAGTGCTGGTCAAATGAGAGTAAATGATGGAATGATGCATTCATGAGGATCAATTAATGCTATCTACACATGTTCAATTGGAAACAATAGCCCTGAATTTTTTTAAACAATGGTTATAACTTCTTGGTCTACCAGGACAATATCAAATTTGTAACGCCTGGGTGCTTGGGTTCTTTGTGGGTCCTTCACTGAAGAACCCATAGAGAACCCAGGCACCTCAGTTCTTTGTGGGTCCTTCATAGAAGGAATCCACAGAGAACCTAGGTGTCTGGGTTCTTTGTGGGTTCTTCATAGAAGAACCCACAAAGAACCCAAGTGCCCAAGCCGTACCCAAACTGTACCCACACAGGTTCTTGGGGTAAATATGAAGAACCTGGTAACTTAGCAAAAAATGGATGTATAAAACATAGCTCTTTTAAAATTTTAACCATAGTGATACATTTGTAGAAAAATGAAAGAAAAACAAAGCAGAGAGTTTGTTTCATGTTTGTAAAACAAAAATGCAGATTTTTTTTATAAAAAACTTACCTCTTTTCAATAATATTCTTCAATGATCTGCTTAGCAGTTAATGGACACACTTGCAGATGCGTAGGAATGACAATGCAACCGCTGTGGAACCTTCGATGTTCAATCTTCAACTCCTTTTGTTGAATGACAAGCAAGAATAAAGGTTCAGCCTTTTGGAATGGTACAGACAGGGATATATACCGGTTGCAAATGGCATTTGTTAGAGTTTGTGGGTTTTCCTAAGGATGGGCTGCAGCTATGATCTGGAGGCTTTACAAAAGCAACGACAAAACAAATCAACAAAAAGTTATTTGCTGGAAATAAATACAAAAGAAAGAAAATGAAGTTACAACAAACATAAAATGTAAATTCATATGCAAATTCATCAGAGCGGAATATCATGGAAATAAAAAATGTTATTTTATAAGATAAT
>VDFB02302536.1:0-22689 GCA_007258455.2 Sequoia sempervirens | reverse complement strand
CTTGGCTACATGGAATCCCCCTTATAGTGCACTCTCTTATCAGGAAAACCAAGCTCCCAACCCCCATGAAACTCCCATGGAAGATTGATCACCTCTACTACAGACTGTGAAAGTGTGGATGCCTTCACACTGACTAGTGTTGCACTAGCAAATAGAAGGTTTTTGGTTTACTAAACAATGGTGTTTAATTCGGGACCCCCGATCAAGTAGCCATACATGGGGCAAGATATTAATCACCAATTAGGTGGCACTTTAGCCTGAAGAGGTTAAGCTCAACAAGGTTTATGGGAGTACTACTCTTTCTGTATGACACATCCCCACTCATAATCTTAGGTTTTCCCTTAAGATTCACATTTGTATACCAGTCGGGGGTAGGTTCGCTTTAGCTCCATTGCTAGTTTGAGTCACATTGGGGTGATGAAATCCCTAGGTAGGCCCAATTTCTAGAGACAATAATCATTTCTCTTACACCCAGGATTGCATCACTGCGCAAGGGGAGAGGATACTTCGGTTATTGCATCAGGGTTACACAAGGATAAAGTGGGTCTAGCTTTCTGATCACCTAGTTTGCATGAGGTGAGAGCATAGTCACCTACCACTTTCAAGCACACATCAAGTAGAGTAAATAGATTCATTTTAATGCACTAAATCACAATGATTTAAGCTATGTGAAGATATTGCTTCACAACTGACATGGGGTTTATTTTAACTGCATGATCAAAGTGTGGTGGCTATCCTAGATTGATTCATTTTAAACCAGAAAAAGATCCTATCTGTGGAATGCATTAGACTCAGAATCTTGTTTTTGTGTTACAACCTAGATGCTCTGAAATAGACAACATATGCACCAAAACAGATTCCATATGCGCAGAAATAGACCCTGAATGCGCTATAGAAAATACTAAATGCGCTAAAATAGTCCTTAGATGCTCTACTTTGATTAAGTACAGATTTAAATCTATAAATGACAGCAGTTAATACTCTGAAATCTACCTTAAATGCACTAATTTAACTCTCAAATGTGCTAACTTAACTCTTAAATGTGCTGCTTTAATTAAATGTAGATTTAACTCTAGATGTGATGAGACTATATGTGCTATTCTATCCCTTAGATGTACTAAATTAACTCTCAGAAGCACTGAAATAGTCCCCAAATGCGCTGAAATATCTACAAAAATAGAAACATTCAAACCCCAGATGCACAGTAGAAAGTATCGGATGAACGCCAAATTTTTCTAAAAGCCGAACTCTAGAATGCAGAAACCTGTCAGAATGCTCTACAAGAAGATGTTAAAATCAAGGCATATGCCCCACGGTGAGCGCCATTTTATGTGTGTATGAAAATATGATTATCCTAATGAATTCAAAACACATTCAATAAAATCTTATATCAAAGAAACTGAAAGAAAAATAAACAAACTCTTTATGCAAGCTTCTTCGAAGTTGTTTTATTGCTCTCTATCTCCAGCGTTTAGTTGATTCAAGTTGCTCTCAGATTTTGTATGCCAAGCTCAACAAAATGGAATACTAGAGAATTAGATTTAAACTAAAATGCATACTATACCAAGATGCAAGATTATGCTATGCTATGATTAGATTACTGCTAAGATATGATTATTGATGAAATGCTAAATATGCAAATGCGTAAGTGTAATTGCATGTGTGTGTCTGTGTAACCAATGTTTGGATTCACACATCTATTTATAGAGCTTTTCAAGGATTTTGATTGGCTGGGTTGATCAATGACTATGATAATTCCTGACAGATCGACGATCGAATAGGGATGAAACTATAGAGAAAAATAGAAGAAAACGAATAAAGCAGGATTTTTCCATTTTCATGGAAGAGATAAGATGAGATGATGAAAAATCATCTTTTTAGAAGATAATGGAAAGATATTGAGAAGATAAATAATTATCCAATTCATTTATTTATTTATGGGTGCATGTTGATTTTTCTTAATTAAATAAATATTTAATCAAGATTTTGAGGAAATCAAAAGATTTCATAATTAAATGAAATATTTAATTATGATTTGAAGAAAATAGAAGATCTTTAATTAAATAAAATATTTAATTAAATTTGAAGAAATGACATGTGTATGAAATTAATTAAATAAAAATATTTAATTAATTAGAAGAAAAGAAATATTTAAATTTAATTAAGAAGATTTAATTAATTTAAATAAATAAAAATGTATTTATTTAATTAATCAAGTAGATATGTGAAATAATCAAATAAAATAAATTTATTCAATTATAGTGGGAGAATAAAATGAATGAACAATATAATTAAATTGATTAAATTTAATTACATGTAGAAGACTTTAGAGAAATTAATTAAATAATAAATATTTAATGAAATGTCAGGATTAATTAGACATGACCAATTTTATGCACATACACTCTTGATTGAGCATTAGAGTTTTTGCATGATGCATTGCTCTTGATACCATGGTATGTTCACTTGGAGCATGGGATCTCCTAAGGGGGATGGTAAGATCATGATGTTATGATAAGTTCCTTATTTAGATGATTGGAGCTTTGATAGTGCTCTGGTGATTCTCTATGTTTTGGGTGCAATGGTCATATGCTTGTGAACTTCATGATAGTGAAGTGATGCATTTGGATTTTAGCATGAGATGATTATTTTTTGGTGCTCATGGATACATGGAGAATAAGGTGAGGTTGTATTCCTCTTGAGATGAGAGAAGTGTTGTTGAGATAGTTATGCTTGATGAGATTTCAGCAGAAAGTCTGAGGAGCCTACACCTTGGTGGGACGTGAGTTCAACAGAGACCTATGAGGATATTTCTCTTGGAGGAGTCATGATGGATTGCATATCTTGGAGGAGCATTCTCATTCCCCACTCTAGGTCTACTCTACAGCTTATCACTTTAGAGGTACTTCCCAATTTTTCTCAGCTGCTTTATGCTTTCCTTCATAGACATGGATCTTGAGCTGCTATTTGATGGTTTTGGAGGATTCGTTGTGAGAGATGGATAATATGTTTATCTCCTTGGGTTTGAATTTTCATTTATGATGATCATAGGGGATGGTTGTGGGTTGATTTCCTAAGATGGTAAATGGAGTAGTTTGATCTTCTTTAAGAAGCTTACATCTATGTAGATACATGATGCATATATTATGTTTGATATCTTGAGGTTCAATGAGTTTGGATGTTGTTATGGATTTTATCTTGGGGTTATGAAGGATATCTTACTTTACATAGTTGGAATTTAGAGGTGTATGTAGAAGGGCATGCTACATGTTTATGATTTTTATATTTTTCTCTTTATTCTAGTTTTTCTTCCTATATTTTTGGATTCATATGACTTTAGATGTGAGATTTATATGTGGAGCTATGGCGATCACTAGTTTGTTGTCACTTGGTTGATGACATGGAGGTTCTTGTATCTCTTTCTTCTATCAAATATGGAGAATGTGGGAGAGCTATGGAAGATTGTTGAGAGAGTTGTTTCTTGCAGTTGTTGGTTGCAGGATTTGAAGATCATTGTGGATGGTCCTTGGTAGTACATGGCTACACTTTCTATGTGTTGTGATTGGTAGACTCATTGTGCCTTTGATATTTTTGGATTCGATATTACCCATGCAATGGGAGTTCCAAGATGTGTTTGGTCTTCTTTGATTGGTTGGCCCATGGAGCTTATATTTGTAGTTGATGGGTTAGCTATGTAGGTGGTATGAGTTTTATTATGTGGATACCTTTGAGGTATGGGCGATTGGATGGATTAGTACTTTTTGTGGGTGTTATTTTTAGTCATGTGGGTTTGCTAGTTGGATGGTGGCAATCAATTTCCTAGTTGATGTTCTAATTGATGTTCTATCTTGTTTTCTAGAGGATTACTTCACGATTGTGTTGAAGTTGTAAGCTTTGAAATTGATGTTGTTGATGCTTCTATATAGCTTGTGAGAACAGTGGAGTGGTGGCATTATTTTGTATCCTTTTCTATTAGTTGGATCTTATGCTTATGTTCTTTAGACTGGTGCATATACACCATGGCTTGTTCCTTTCCTTAACGGATGGTAGGAATTGTTGCCTAAGATGGTGGACATCTTGGATGTTGCTATAGGTGTCTTGGTTGGAGCATGATAGTAGTGTTCGAGATTCTCATGATTGCATGATGGTTGTGATGATGTATTTTGATCGATTGACTCTAAGCAGTTAAATCGTGTGACTCTCATGGACTCTTTAAAGGTGTTTGACAAGTGGGAGAATGTTAGGAAAATGAAGGTGTCTCAACCTTTTATTTTTCCATAGCATTTATTTTTTAATTGTTGCTAATTTTCTCATGTTGTCTTTTGAGTTACAACTTGCAGTTTCTTTTTTTGATGAGGATTCAAGTTGGAAAGTTGATTTTACAGGTAGAGTTTTGCATGAAGGAATTTTCTATTTCCATTTTGATTTTTGATAGCTTATTTAGAAATATCTAATTTGTGCATTGTAAGAACTATAAATATTAGATTTTTCTTGAGGATTTCTGAGAGGAGATATTGAATTCACAAGGGTTATGCTGTCAAATTTTCTCCAGATGGAACATGATATAAATCTCCATGTAAAGGCTTAGAGTTTTCAATTGTATTTTAACTATGTATTTGGTTGCTAAATAATACAATGTATTTATGATTTTGGAGTGTAGGGGTTTTTACCCAAAAGGGTTTTTCCCACGTAAATCTTTGTTTTCATGTCTTCTTTTCTTTCATGTTTAATGATTTCGTTCATTGAATCTATTTAATGCATGTTGAATAGTGTGAGTGTTAAAGAAATGATGTTAGAGTTCGTAGATGGTATTCTATATTCACTCGCATTGCTTCGTTCTTGACAAACAATCATTTGTGTGTCTTGAATACTAAAGTAATTATTCAAATTGGTTTTGGGTTTGTTACTTTAGGTTTCATACTACTCAAGTTAATCATGTATTTTGTGTTAGATTAGATCCTTACATGCATTTATTATTCTACAATTAGATCATAGGTGCATTTAATTTGGCATAACATACTCAATCATAATGTTGCATCTAAAAGAAAACTAAAATAGTTTTAATTAGATCATATAAAAGATGTTAGATCATGGAGACATCTATTAAATAGTCTTACAAATATTGTTTCATAAATGACATTGCCATCTAACTTAAACACATAAACATAAGAAATCAAACATAAATACTCATATACATATGTATACATCAACAACAAGTTTTGAGTACATATAATCAAGTATACAAGGCTACTATGGCCTATGACTATTGGATCCCTCAGGACCTGGTGATCACATCCATCAAGAGATGGTCCATCCAGAGACATTGGTACATGATCATGATACAACTATGGAATCCAATGCATCCTGTAGGCCCTATGCTCATCCAACAACCCTAGCTTCCCATACAACAACCTTCATGCACTCTTTCTCTATGTGATATCTCTCTACCTATAGCCTGAAAACCTCTCCATGTAGTCTATCAACCTCCCTTGGATCTTAGGATGACCACAAGTCATCAAAAGTAGCCTGCAGTGCTGATAGATTACCCATGGCTTGATCAAAGTTCCTAGTAGTGCTCCCGTATGATCCTCTCAACCTCGCAAAAGGATCGAACAACTCTAAATGTTGCTTGATGATGGGTGGGGGCATGTAGTATGTGGTGATAACCTTTTCTGCAAGTGAAGGAGTTACTATCTCTATGGTGGCCAGTTAATAGAGATCCTCTAGCTCTCTCATGAACCCTACAAGATAGAAAAGATGAAGATAAGCAGTACACATCATGACATATATATATATAAGGAAAAACATGAACATGAGCATAATCATATTTAATGTGTCATCACCTAGGTCTTTGGCGCACTGTGTAAACAAAAACTCATCCTGTGTGGGTTCTATAGATGATGCACTAGCCTCTCTGTTCTCATGACTGTTGGCACATGTTGCAGCCATTGACTATGATCTAGTCACCTAGGTGGGAACTAAATCTCTCAACTCATGGGAAACTAGATCATCCTCTTTTGTATAACTTCCCTTACTTATCAACTAGCTATCCTCATCCTTGTCCTCATCCTCATCCTTGTCCTTGTCCTCATCCTCCCCATGATTTGGAAGAGGCCCTACATAGCCTATAGGATGATCCATAGGGATGTTGGAGTTGGATGTTGTGGCCCACCACTCCTCATATGCACATGTAGTATGTCATCAATGTTAGAGACTGGCATATCAAGATCCTCATCATACAAATCATTGGATAGAACATTATTGATTATGAGTCATCTCATATCTCCTACCCTATAGGAACTCTGCACTAATCATCTATAAAATGGTTGTGATGTTGGTGGAACTTGCACCTATCCAAACTATCTCATTACATGATCATAGTAGAATGGTTTCACTACATATTCATGTCTCCCTAGTAAGAATTGGTTCATCTGCATCCTCATCAATTGGTGGGTCTCATTTGGACACTGCGGTATCAGTAGATAAAGTCTCCATAAGATCTCTTGATCAAGACGGTCAAATTTGCCTCTTTGGAATAGTAAATCTCCATATTTCCATGCTCATATTAGCAGATAGATGAAAGAGCATGGATATCCTAGGGCACCTACAAAATGAAATCTCGTCAACCTCATACATGTGATATGGTCTAGGCACCAAACTTGTAATAGTGTAAAATTGACCATGTTGTCCACCTCCTGGTAGGAAACTGTCCCAAATCATAATAAAGATGTGCTAGTATATTGTGACCCTATGTATAGATGGTCCTATGTTGCTCCACCTCCCATATAATGTGTGCTAGTCCTCCATCTAGGTGTTCTCCCTGACCATCTAGGACTAGTACTAATGCTATAGTAAAATGGACCTCCAAGACAATACTACATATTTTCTCTCATCTCCTGGTAAAAATGATCCTTTGCAAAGTGAATGGTCTCACCTCAAATAGGAATTCAAAGAATATGATGAACATCCTCCAGAGTGATTGCCATCTCATCAGCATGTAGATGAAAGGTATAGGTAATTGCATCCCACTTCTCAACTAGTGCCATTAGCATGACATTGTTGTATCTCATGGGAGGCATGAGATACACCCAGTATATACCTATCACATGTAATGTTTGTGTGTTCTCCTCTGATAGCATTGTAATTAGGTCTCATAGGTGACATAAAAACCTATCACCAAGACACTATCATGATTGAGGAGGAATCTAATTAAAAAGAAAAAATCACCTATAAGCATTCTAACATATTAAATTTATACATCAAAAATAAAAAACTGTGCTAAAGTTTCTCTAGGATACTTTCCTAAGGGTCCTAGAAACTTTATTCCTCTTTTGGGACACTTCGCGAAAAAGTGGGACACTTTATGACAAAGTGTGACACTTTACAACAAAGTGGGACACTTTGTAAAAAAGTTGGACACTTATTGAAAAAAAGGGGTGTTTTGCAAATTTTTCTTCTAAGGTCCTAAATCTATCTAAAAATACATAAAACATAAAATAAATGCATAAAAATGAGGGTAAGGTAGAGAAAATTCCACTCATTGTATGTTGCAGATCACTCTGTGCCGCCTCATCATGTAGGCTCTTGAGTCTCAGAGGCATGTGAGGTCAAATCCTCATAATTGTCTTTTAAAAGGTAAAAGACAAAATGATGACAAATTACTTAATTTTTTACTCATATACTTTCAAATTAGTCATTTACATGTTAAGATAAAAAAAGGTTCTTTTTCATTTAAATTAACATATTGGGGGCTAGTGAACTCTGTTTTTGACATTGTTTGTTGGATTGGATTCATAATTCCACACCAGGTCTCATCACATGTCTATCATTATGTGGTATGGTACTTGGAAATACCCTATGATACAACTTATGAAATTCAGTGCGGTTAGACTACTACCTTGATTCCACCTCCATAAAGAAAGAAAAATCAAGGGGAGGAATACATCTACCCTCGAATTTGATTTCTTGAAGAATTTAGATAAGAGGATTTTTGAACGAATAAAAAAGTGGTTTTATAGGATGCGGTTCCTAACATTGTGGTTTTGTAGATAGCTACAATGGGGGCTTTATTCTTCCATGTTTCCAAATGAATCCATATGTGTATCCTTTTATGAGATGAATTTTAGTGTTTGAATTCCTTTAGCTTGCATATGCACATAGTATCATATGGGTGCTAAAGTGGGGGCTAAATGTAGTGTAGAAAATTGTACTCCCTTCTTGGAGATAGTGTAATTTCACACTTAGTTTGGACATATTTGAGTACCCTTGCATTCATGATGCTTTAAATCATTATTAATAGGCCCCTAAGCCCCTTTATTTTGGATCCCAAGGCTTATTTTGACTAAAATCTTGACAAAATCAACAAATACATTTAAGTTTCTAACACCTCGACATTTTCTCACCCCGAAAAGCTAGGGTGGGACTCAGATGCCACCTTGGGTGTATGAGTCCCCCTAGGTGGCACCCATACGCCACCTTGGGCGTATGAGTCCCCCTAGGTGGGACCAATACACCACCTTGGGTGTATGAGTCCCCCTAGGTGGGACCCATACACCACCTTGGTCGTATGAGTCCCATGTGGCCCCTTTTTAGGGTTTTGAGTAGGAAATTCAAGTTTTCAATTCAAATTTTATAAATTTTGGCATTTTGGATCTAATAAATGTTAAATTATATGAGATTCCTATAAAAATAAGGTTTTGAACCATTATTTCACCTAGCAATTTTTACTTAAGCAACCTAGAGTTTTCAAGCAATATAAAGTTTCAAGTATTCAAGAACAAGGAGCAAGTAAAGTTGAAGTCTTGGAGTAGCATAATGGTGTTTTTGCAGGTCTTCAAGCTCATTTTCTTTTGAAGATCTAACATTTTCAAGGATTGGTGATGGATACCTATGAAGAATAATGATGGAAATTCTAGTTTTGGGAGATGCAACTAGCCATTGAATGAAGCCTAACGACTTTTTTCCTAAGTGATTGCATCTTCCATTATCATTCTAATTTCTTCCTAAAGGAAGGTACTTGCATTATTATGGCTTATTAGGGTGATTAGAGATCTCCCAAAGTGAGTCATCATCTTTATGTTTTATTCATGCATTTTATTCTAGCACATTAGAGTAGGGTTTATTGCATTCTATATCTCTTAATCTTAGATGCACTTAAGATTAAGAATTTCACACACATTTCCTTGAAAAGATCTATTTTTTCTATCATGGTTTAATTACTAAACTATGGGTTTGACCGAGGAAAATGCCCCACAAGAAAATCAACACAAGATTTTGTTTTGCAAGTTTTTAGCAGATTCAGATCTAGAAGTGAAATTTGGAAAACATAGGAGGGAAGTGCAGAGATAGGAGAACAGATTTAGATCCTAATTTTCTAGAAAAGGAGAATGGGATTAAATTTATACCTTAGGCGTATGAGTCTTGGTACAATCATTTTACTAGTTTTCAGTGGATACTAACTTGTCACTGTGAAATTCTACTTCCTACCCAAAAACCCTAGACTCAGACTAAATCACCCAGTTTGGTGTATGAGTCCTTGTACACATGAACAATACCAAATTTCAAGTTTTTCAAGTCTTTTTTAGTCATCTCTGATCCTCTAAGTACTTTTCTATATCTTGTTGTTTAATGATTTAATTTCAAGTTTCATTTTCTAGGTCATATAGCTCTATTTGCATAATACTTTCATCCCCTTTCTTTCTAAGAATTTACTTAGTGGTGAAACCCCTCTTTAATCACACCTAAGGAGACCTTGTAGTAATCTCTTTTCCTAATTGGATCATTAGGTTGAGATCTCTAGAGTTTCCTTTAATGAACTAGAGTCAAATAGGAAATGAGTACCTACCCCCCCTTTTTGTGTGCTTCATCTCTTAAAAGGTGGAGAACCCTATTTCTTACGATTCAAAAAATATCTAAATATTAAAAGTAAACTCACCATAGCTGATCTAACCATACATATTTTACTCACCTTTTATTCTTTGAGTTTTAAATGGAATGGACTATGTTTTGAAACAAAAATTAGTATGAGACCAAAAAATAGTAAGTTCATTAAAATTAAAAAAATAAAAATTTCATTAAAAAAAAATCTTAGAAAGTAAAAAAAAATCAATTGTTACAATTTAAATATTTATATAGGACAAGTATGTAACATGTGATCACAAAACATGAAAATTTTTGATATATGTGGGATATATTTGTGAGTTAATCTCTAGGATTACAAGACCAAATTCAAATCTTTCCTAACTTAAGCCTACATTTCTAGGTGAAGGATTAAAGGTATGCAAAAGAAAATAATATAAATTAAAATGCTCACACCAAATAGATTTCCTTATAAAACCAAGACAAGTATTTGTAACATATTGTATTGTAGACATCTAAAATTGGCCTAACACCCATCACACACCCTAAAACACATCGAAAGATTCCCAAAACATCTTGGAACATCTCAAAACATTCCCGAAATGTCTTAGAACATCTCATAACATTCCCATAATTTCTTGGAACATATTGAAATCATCTTGGAACATTCCTAGAACATTTTGGAACATCTCAAGATCATCCCAAAACATCTCGCAACATTCTTGGAACATCTTAGAACATCTCAGAATCATCGTGCAACATCTCGCAACATCTTAGAATCATCTCAGAACATCTCACAATCATCCTGCAACATCTTGAAATCATCTTGGAACATCTCAGAATCATCCTTAAATGTCTTGAAACATCTTAAAATCATCTTGAAACATCTCGAAACATTCCCGAAATGCTCAAAACATCTCAGAATCATCCCCAATCAGCTCACAACATCTTGTAATCATCTCACAATGTCTCATAATCATCCTAGAATGTCCTGGAACAACTTGGAATCATTATCATCAAATAGCACTACATTTTCACATCAACAACATCCAAACCCTAATTTATACTATTAATTGAATAATACAACATTATTTAATTAGTTCACTTTTTCATCATTCTCAAAAAATTAAATAAATTTTATTTATTTAATAAAGTCCAGAAACCTTGATTTCTACTGTTAATTGAATAATACAACATTATTTAATTAGTTCACATTTTCATCATTCTCGACAAATTAAATAAATTTCATTTTTTTAATAAAGTCCAAAAACCCTAATTTCCTCTATTAATTGAATAATACAACATTATTTAATTAATTTACTTTTTCAACATTTTCGATAAATTAAATAAATATCATTTATTTAATGAAGTCCAAAAAACCCTAATTCTACTATTAAGTAAATGAAATAATAATGTTTAATTAATTCATGTTTCTATCATCTACACCAATTAAATAAATTACATTTATTTAATAAATTCCTAATGTAATCTTATTTCATCCTAATTAGTCAAACAGACACCATTTATTTGATTATGTCACTAATTCACCTTATTCCTATAATTTAATTGAATTATTAAATCATAATAATTTAATTATGACACTTTTCCTTCAAAATTTGAATAATTAAATCAAACTATTCAAATCATTTATCAAAAATCAAATCAAACTAATGCAACTTTGTTTGCAAAAGTCAAACTCGATTTGCACGTTCAACTCCAAAAAGGAATTAATTAATTAAATCAATTAATTCATATTCCTCACCCACTTTCTAATTCAACAAAGAATTATCATTGTTGACTAATCAATCTAATTAGATAACTAAGCCATCAAATTCCTAACTAAGCCATCAAATTCCTAGCTCAACCATCTAAATCTTGATTGATCAATCTAAATCCTGACTAATCAATCTAATCCCTGACTATCCAATCTATTCCTTAATCACACAAATCATGCAATCAAATTTGCACAATATTCTCCTATATAAATCCTCTCAACACCTTTCAAGCATTGATCTTGATCTAACATTGTTGAATCCTAATCGTCAATTCAAAATGTCATTTTCTATATAACAAACATCTTTCCTCACAAAAAAGGATCGGAGAATCAACATACCATATGCAATGAAGTGTCGTCAATATCACCATTGATAGAGATTCATCATTCCTTAGATCAACCAACATAAACATTATTCTTCAAGCTTTGCACATGAACTATGGAGGTTTCACAGTGATACAAACAATCCAACAGCAAGCAAACACACTCATAAAAATCAAAGAACTTGTTGCAGGATCCACACAGTTGCTTTTATTTCCTTGCATTTTCTTTTGAGAAAACAACGAACTTGCTACTAAGATCCTTGCATTTTCCAAAATATGCTCATTTTTTCTTGAGCAATCCTAGCAGTTGATAGAAACACACAGAAGTTACAAATGCCATCCCAATTCATGCATGCTTTTCTAAAATCCAAGCACTTGACATATTTTGGTGTTATAGGATCATAGTTCAAACAAAACAATTGGAAAACTAGATAGGTCACATAGTCCCTCAACCATTATTTCCATCCTATTTATTAGAAATCAAAATCAAACAAACCATTTGGACCATTCCTTCACTCAAATGTCTATGATATCAATAGTTACTTGGGACTACAAGATAGTACAAGTAAGCTTTCCCACAACATATCCTGTAGAGAAGGAAGTGAAATATCAACCCTAGTCATTTAACATTTTGATTTCCAAAAAGTAGCAACATTCCAAAACAACACTCAAACCTTAAGGTCTTGAGCTTTATAGCAACCATCGCAAAACACCATTACACCTTATGACCATCTAATGACCAACTGCTCCAATTCAAAAAATAGACCTTGTAGCACTAATCCTTTAACCTAGTCTCACGCACATTGAAGATGAAGAAGCTAACATCATAAGCAATTTGATAACCTTCATATTTGACAAGAACGAAACACCTAACCAATTTCTCAATGCATCAATCATCTTAGACAAAGAGGAGGAGAAAGAATACATAGCAGCTGAAAGACCTATGTTACCCCCACCCACATGACAATAAATATCCTCTTCATGGTCTTGAACTCCTCTAAATGATTTCACAAAAAATCATAATCCCCAAGAGAAGGTCTAGAGGTCGTCATTTCAAACTTAGACATCAAAGTGAAAAAGCAATCCAAAACCACATTTCAGCACTCTACCAAAACAAAAACAAGTTGTTAGTCAAATTTTATGAATGGGAACTAAGAAAACATCCAATTATGTACATGTTCTTTATGAGTCCAAATCTAGGTCTTTTTCATGATAATTAACCTATATAAAAACATTGGTCCTTTTCATGGTCTTGAACTCCTCTAAATGATCTATTGCACAATCAAAATCCATAGGGGAAGATCTACATCACTCCATTACGGATGTAGGTATCATAATTCAAAGTTTGGTAGGAAGTGGGACTTAATACATTATGACAATCATAACCTCTTGCTAAGAAACTTTTATGCTCAATCTAGGAGGAATGAACCAGATTCACATACCCAAGTCTATCCTCTCATTTAGGTCAACATTAGGTCTTTAGGATTTGAACACTTTAGAGGTCTAGCATGTCATTCTCACTACCTTGCTCTTATCAAACAAAAGTTCACTCTAAGTCAATATTGGGTCAAAACATCTTCACCCACCCCTTCATCAAAAATCCAAACATCACTTCACCAAACTTTGCAAAAAAATTTGAATACACCAACACTTTGGACTTAGATATCTATCAGTCAAACCTACCACTAACTTAGCTACTTTTGTATGTCAAATGAATCATTTTTCTTGCATTTGGTTAAGTTAGTAAGCATCTTTGAGCTATTTTATATTGACAGTCATGAGTCTACCTTAAATATTTTCAAGTTCATCAACATCCTTTATCCTAACATCAAAACATCAAGCTCAAGTCAAAATTGTTGTCCCCAAATGTTTGCAAAGATCACTTCCCACATCATCCATCTTTTCAACCCCCATTGTCACCATTGCTCCGAAAAGACTTAGAGCATCCCTTTTACCTAGATTTGAGTCAAGTAGAGAGTTCAAACATTACAAATCTCAACAAAACTCTCCTAGAGGGGACCAAAGTTGTTTACGACAACCACAAGATCATGACACAAAAAGAAAATTGAAGTAAGCAAGAAAAATGTCTGCATCCCACTATCAAACACCACAAATGATGGAAGGGGGCCATGAGGATATAAACCAAGTGACCTTATGATAAGGTATTGAGTATCAAAACATCCCCAAATTTTTTTGATCTATTACCCAAATCACTCTTATCAAGGGTCACAACATCAAGTAGGGAAACAACTTTAGGGGTTTCAAAATCACCATCAAGGAATAAGTCAAGAACATCAAATCACCCTAAATAAAATTTAGAGAGATCTTGAGGAAGTTAAATGAAAAAAAAATATGACATATCATCAATTCCATATTCAAGGTTTGAACATTACATATCCACAACCAATAGACATTATCACGAACACCTAAATATCCACATAAACAACACTTCCAATATTCGCAGTATCGAGAAGTTCCAAAACACCAAGGTAAACCTAAAGTACAATATCAAAATCTACCTCAATCATAGTATCAATAATTTCTGCAACACCAAGGTGTACCTTAAGTGCAATATCAAAAAATACCTCAAAAGGAGTATCAAGGAGTTCCACAAAATCAAGAGCTAAACAATCAAGAAAAGCCACAGAGGAAAAATTACCAAAAAAATGAAATTCACCCCCTTGGGAGAGATTTTATAGGTAACCATACAATAACTAGTATAATAGGAACTTATCAAAGTCAATGATAGTACAACTTATGGTGAACCAAACTTTAAACTCCCTTGGTATAATAGGTATGAAAAATGTGAGTTCCACAAAATCAAGGATCACCTAAAGAAAAAATGTGCTACACTCAAAAATCTCATCCAAGATCTTATTGATCAAGGAGAAATAGCTATTAAAATTCAAGTTCCATCTACCAATGGAAACAATGACAATGTCTCAAAAGTTGAAAAAAATGATGAAGAGCTATCTATCATTGATCACATTGAAAATGACTCTACACCATCTAGTGAGCAAGAGAACATAAATCAGAAATCTAATCCCAAGCATCATCAAAATCAATCACCCAAGTCTACCAACGATTCAATCCAAGATATATTAGCATCATCTAATCTCATGGTAGTACATATTAATGATCAAGAGACTCAATCCAATACTTATGCAAAGTGCATAATATCTAAGCCAAGAGCTATCACCCACATGCCCACATTTTGAGGAAATCAAAGGGTCCTTTACAAGAAATCCCTTCTTTGAAATTGATCCATGTCAAGAATGTGATCCATAGCATATCAAAGATAGTACCACACAAAAATCAAGATCAAGAATACCTATTATCAAAATACCACAATGACTTGGCAAATATCTTCCAAGACATCCATGGTTTTCCAAAAGAAGAACAAATCCATATGCCAAGTGCACATACATCTACCCATGAGATGCTTACTCCAAATGGACATGTAGATGATCTTCATCCAAAACAAGAGTCTCATACTCTGGATATCATAAACAAGGAACAAGAGTTTCCTACTCTTAACATCTTTACACATGATCAAAGCACAATAGAATCTATAAACATATCAAAAATTGATCAAGACAAAGCCTTGAAAATTGAAACATCCTCTAGAAAGATTGAAGGCATCGAGCATGAAAATATGGAGAATAGTATCTTAAAATCAGCAAGGATAACTATCAATCCTAAGGAACAGAGCATTGGGTATACAATAGTCAAAGAAGCAACAATATATGTTGAAGGGCTATCAAAATCTGATATTTCACAAGATCAAGTTGAAAATATCAATGAAGAATTTATCCCATGTATGAAGGATCCTATCAGTAAAGAAGCTATCACATTAGAAGATCCACAATAGAGTAGAGAAGGATTAGCACCTTGTTTCCAAGGTAAGACATATCCCATTGCAAATAAAGTTTTTGAACGGATTCATTATCAAGACAAAGGATTAGGCCTACATGAGCAGGTTATTCTAGAATCAGTAAAAATTATTGAAAAACCTAAGCATCAAGGTCTTGGTTATTCAATAATTAAGGGATCTAAACATATCAGTGATACCTCTATAGTACTAGGGGAAACTTTATATAATGCAAGCATCAACATACAGTATGAAGAGTCCTTATGATGAAATTACTACCAATGCTACAACTAGCCATATCATGAATTGTCATCCATGTATTTTTCCACCCTCTAATTGAGACCAAAAAAAAGAGAAAAGACTATACCCAAGAATGAAACAAGTCATTGAAGCAAAAGAATCAACAAAACAAAATGGACAAGAAATATTCTAATGGATATAAAAGAAAAAGAAAGAAAATCATCCCTATCAAACTCCATTAGTCAAACAAACTATGGGTAAAAATAAAAAATGAAATTTCATCCATCAAAAAAGTCCAACAATGCAAAAGCAGGCTTCAAGAGTGACCTACAAGGTATATCAAGATGTTGGTCCGAATCAAATCTCCATATCCACCCATCATTGCTCATCATCCCAAATTTGGAGAATAAAAGGTTCCAAATTGTCAACGAATCATCTAAATCTCATATCCCTCAACACATTTTGTCATCCAAGATATCCAAATCTCACATTAAGCATGCGTTGGAAGCAAATCTTTATCATAAGGATTCTAAGGGAACCCTATCATAGTGTGCGCATCAAGGTAAGGTTAACTCTAGTATTGACAAAGAAGATAAGAATTGTTAGGGGTTACTTTCAAGCACCTATATCCTAGAAAAACAACTCCTCCAAGAAAGATACCATTGGCACATCATGATAGCAACAACAACCATATCAACACTAGTAATGTCTACATCAACACCACCAGGTGGTTCAACATGAGCAAAAAATTGTCCCCATAATGAAAATTGGGTAAACAAGCATTTTGTGTGGCATCAAAAATCAATAAAAGAACCAAAAATCATGAAAATAGTCAATAGAAAAATTGTCCTCCAGTGAAAACCACTATAGTGGCACTTTGGATAAGTACCATGATGAAAACCAAGCAAGCCAGCATCGTGTGTAGAATTGAGCATGTATGTGTGCCATTTTAGGTGGAAGGATCTTAGCCTATCTAGAATAAATCCAAACCATTTTTTATCCCAATCCAACGTGCCTTGATCTTGAAATTTTTTTTGGTGCACACTTTACATAATTTTCTTATGAAAAACATCTTGACATGGGTCACTATCATTGACCCTATCATATCCAACATTATCTGAGCTATAACGCCCCATCACACAAACCCCAAAGGAACAACTAAAAATGCAATAATTTTTTCTTTTTTTAAAACATAAAGAATGTACTTTAAGTTTTCTAACATAACTAATGTTTTCAAGTTACACACCTAAGTCCCTTGGGGTACACGAGGTGACATTACCTAAACTATCCCATAATAAAGTTAATAGATGTAACATTAAATTTCCAATAACGTAATCCATTCATTCACATATCTTCATTTAAACATTCATTAATGATAACCAAAGTGATAAGAATAATCCATATAAAACCATACATGCAAATTACAATAAATTAAAAATGGAAATATAAAGTACATATTTCCACAGATACAACAACATTAACAGTATATACAATTATAGTACAAGGATGAATTACATAGTGTGAATATACATTACATCAGTCTTCTAGTACTTCTCATTGAATACATATACAAAATTACATCATAAATCTTCTGAACACACGTGGGAGTGATACATCAATACATATAATACATTTGGAGTACAAGTATACATTTGGTAACATATGAACTCTAGATCAAGCTGCATCTACAAACTCTTGCACTGAATGGTACAACTGCATCACAGGGGACCCAACGGGGTACGTAGCATGTTCCACCTCGACCACCCCCATGCAAGGAGTAAATAAGGAAGGATCCCTGACCAAGAACATCTAAACAGTAATACAATACTAAACTCCAAATAGAGAAATCAAGAAACACACAAGGAAACATAACATCAAAAGACCACTTCTAGAGGCTAGCAATAAAATAACTCAAGGGGATGCTAGAGGAGAGTGTCATCACATAGTCCTACATGGATTATCCTGATTGCCTTTCTCTAGGCGCTGGCCCCCATCTATGGTTATCCTAATAGCCTCTCTAGCCATCAGCACCATAGGGTGACTCGTTCTGAACCGTTAACCTCTCATAGAGACAAGGAACTAATTTTGCCAACCACAGCCTTCTCGGCCCACCTTTAGTTTGTGAAAGCCCTAACAGGTGGACGAGGAATCCATAATTATCTTGTTAATATTTTAATATCCACCCCCTAATTAATTAATTAGGTTATCACTTATTACTCTAACTCTAACGTGGGTTATCCTGACAGCCCCTTTGTGCGCCAGTGCCCACGTAGAGCCACTCTCCCTAGAACCCAAACATAAATTCCAATACAAATGGGTTGTACCAACAATAACACTAAACCACAAAATAGAATAGTTGTGAGGCAAAAACATCTCGCCAACAATCATATGAATATACACCCATAAAAATAGTACAACCCAAATGTAAACTCAAGATCACTACTATAGTCAAAATAGGATCATAAAATTAAAAACCATAAATAAATTCACCATTTTCCCATGCCTTTGGAAGTCCCTAAATACAACTTAAGCTCTTACAGAAGGATAACTAACTTAAGGTTTTTCCCACTTGACCAGAACCCAATTAAATAGAACACAAGTTAACTCAATGATAATTCAAGAGAAAAACAACCACATACTCAAGTATGTTATAATTCAATCCAACACCATTTAACATATTTCATTGCAAAATTTCACCAAGAATTTATATAAATTATTATTTCACCCAAATTGAATTAATAAAAAATTTGTTTTCAAATTGTCCATTAACAACACGATATCATTGCAAATAACCACCATAACATATTTCCATAATTACAACAAGTACATATACACACACATTATTATGCATATATATATATATATATATATATATATATATTGTGTATATATTAAAATTAGCAACAAAAATTAATACTAAGCCTTTACATATATTCACACACACACACACATATACATATGTAATTAAATATATATATATATATATATATAGACACACACACATAAGTATAAGTTAAAAATAAATTTAAACATTAAGAAAAATTTTAAACTTTTTTGGTTTGGCCCTGTAGCGGTGCGAACCTCCCATTGGGAGTGTAATCCCCACTAGGAGTTACCTTGACTAGCTGTGTCTTGCTTGATCGTGGTGGGCTATGTCGCGGCCCTTCCATGGGGTGGTATGGCGTCGATTGACCACGCCCCTCCCGTGCCCCCAACCCAAAAGTTATTTATTTTTTAATGTCAAATTACAAATAAAATTTCTTTTATCTTTTTTAACAAAAAAAGAACCTGAACTGTTAATAGACTTTTGACTCATAAATTAATATTATAAAAGAATAAGGTAAAATATATATATTGTGTATATATTAAAATTAGCAACAAAAATTAATACTAAGCCTTTACATATATTCACACACACACACACACATATACATATGTAATTAAATATATATATATATATATATAGACACACACACATAAGTATAAGTTAAAAATAAATTAAAATAAACAGATTTTCTTTCAGTCAAATTGTAAATCTGGGCATGCAAATTTTAACCACAAAATAATTTATTTTTGTTTTCCAAACAAGTGATGATTTCTCCAACCAAAATTTCAACAACAAATAATTTGGAGAAAGGAAAACAAGACGGTTTCATTTTCTCTTTAATTTTCAATCAGCAAAATACAACTTTCTTTATACACACCCAGTACAAACATGGGAACCAAAATATTTTTGTTTTCATATGAAAATAAGATAAATAACAAGACAAGAACCCGATGTCCTTCGTTTGATGTCAAATCCACAAGCATGACAACTCTGCTTCTCCTTTCAAAAATAATCTTCACGAACTTCTTCCTTCTTTAGCAACTTCTTCTCCAACCCCTTCATTCAGCTAACTTTTGGATCAATATATTTTATTTTTCTTTACAGAGACAAATTATAGAGAAGCACACACTTTTTTTTCCAACTGTTGTTACTTCTTCTCCAAAAACCCCAAAAACCAAAAACCTCCTTCCGTGAAGAAAAACCTTATTCCTCTTTACAATAATATATATAAATAAAACTCTTCCTTTTCCCAAAAATCCACCACATGCATTGGTTCCTTTTTCTTTCTTTAAAAGATCACATTTATCCCACAAGTTTAATTAAAAAATCATTTATTTTGATATTTATCCTCACATGATATTATCATTTAATTTTATAATTTTAAAATTTTGAAAAAGATAATCTAAATTATCAGCAACATTATTTATTTAAATGAAATAATTAAAAAACTTTTAAAATTACAATATTTAAATAACACTATTTTAAATCTAACATTTAACTTAATTACAATTACCTACAAATAATCATATCAACAAAATAACATTAATTAATCACCTATAAAATAAAGATTAATTAAATAAAAACTATTAACAAATAAAATAAATAATCAACAACCAAACTGAAACAAAGACCGGGTTGAGATGATGACACCATAAGACTCACGACGAGGTGACGAACTTGGGATGGCGACACTTCCTTATCAACTCCTTTTTAAAATTATACCCATTGGGTTTATGGGACACGCTCAGACCTGTCAAGTAGGTTGATTCGGTGACTAGTACCTACATCCTGCATAGAAACAAACATCAAGTAGCATGTAAATCTCCATTACAGACACAACGTGAAAGGTAATTGTAGGGTAGCAGGGCACTCGCGAGCGATTGATGCTACTCTATCCTTTCACCAAGACTCACTAGCAAACACATCAGAAACCATAGCAACATAGAATCACAACATCATCATATATATTATTAAAGAAAACCATAGCATGTCCAAATAATATAATCACCACATAGTGTATCATCAAGCATGATAAATATTATCTAGTGCAACAAACCAACTAAAATATGAATCCACACACAACCAATCTAGTGAACTAATCACCACCACAAACCAAGTACAAAACCAACACATAAGAGTATCAAAGAGGATCAACAACGTGAGGGGTATCACATGAGCTATGAGGCATCATCCAAAATGGAATACTTTATCCAAACATGTTATCACAAGATAATCCATCACCTACATTTCTAGACACTGGAGGCAAGTACTTACATCTTGCTTCAAAATAAATCTTGATCTATGCCTTCTATCTCACATTGTGATCTAGGAATTTTCCAAACAACAAGGCGTACCACGTGGCACCCTTCTTAGTTTGTCCAAACAATAAGGTATCCTACCAACACACCACCAGGGTAACCTTCAACACATTTCGTTCCAACAAAAATGTATCCTACCAAAGCACTATCAAGGTAACCTTTGAAATAGTTTGTCCAAACAGCAAGGTGTACCACCAACACACTACCAAGGTAACCTTCAAAATACCAACAACATGGATTATTCCTTCACTAAAAAATTCTAATATATCAACAATTGCTTGAACCCCATAGTTAGTTCAAGTAAGCTTTTCCACAACATATCCTCTAGAAAAGAAAATTGAAATATCAATCGAAGTTGTCAACATCTTGCACCCTAGGAAAGAGGGTAAAAATCCAAAAAAATGAAAAAAATGATAAATACAAAAAAATAAAAAAATAAAGAGAAATGAAATGTTCTTTTGAGTGAAAACCACTTTATGGCACTTCTAGAATAGATACCATAGTGAAAACCTAGGAAACAAGTGCTATGTTTGAATAAAACTTGCATCATTATCTATCAATACTATTCAAAAATTAGTGCAGGAGCACCTATTTGATTTTTGCACCTATGTTTCAATGTGATATACAATGTTTAATAACATGTGTTATATAAATGTGTTTTGGATTGTGTGTTGAAGGTTAGTGAGATGTGTTGTGAATCAAAAAGCTGATGTCAAACAACGTCAAAGATGTCATTAAGGTGTTTTGTCAACACACTAATCAAAAGGTGGTTGCAAATAGTTGGTTTGGGTTGAAAATGTATAAATAAACCCTCCAAAACTCAAATTGGGAGTTGGAGACATCATTTTTGAAGTTTGATAAATGGAAACCTCAAATTTTATGCATTTTCTGATTTTTACATTGTTACCAGATTGAAGTTGTACTTTGTACGGCCTAGAATGGACTCAAATGATAGGGTATCATATATGGATGGAAATATCTCTGTTTCTAGTTTCCAATTCTTTTTGTCTCATTGAATTTTATCAATTTTTGTGGAAGATATGATTATTTTAGTGAGACTGCCTATTCTAACAATATTTTGCAGAATTTACAGTCTGAAAAGTGTGATGGTACAGAATGTAAAGTCTATAATTTGGATCTAAAATCAATTGGATTTTGTTTTCATGTGAATCTACTTTCATTTTCTTTGAGTCTCATCAAATTTCATTAAGATTTGAATGAGTTATGAACATTTTTGTGAGGGCAGGTCCGAACCCTACCTAGGGTTTGCAGTTTTGGTAAAAATACAATAACTTTCATTTCAACCATTGGATCCTTATAAGAATTGGAAGAGAAGTGTATCACTATGCTTTATTCAATCTCACCAGAGGGATTGGCTTCATTATTTGTTTTGTAGAAGTTATTAATGACTGTTCATGAGAATAAATTGTGGGCTGCCATAGTTATGTTTCCAATGTGATATACAATGTCAAATAACA